>JAMKCH010056865.1:0-29375 GCA_023653785.1 Ophioderma brevispina | reverse complement strand
ATAATTTTAACCCTAAAACTCCATCTGTATCAATATGTTTTGATCTTGCACCAATCTATGAACTTTTAGAATGTTTTTTAAAAAAAAAATTTATAGTTTTAATATTTAAAAAAAAAAAAAAACTTTTTATTTTTTTTATTAATTATTTTTGTTGTTGTGGTTTGAAGAACTATTAAGATGGAATGCTATGCGCCATTTGACATGATTTTGAGACATTTTTAGCTATTTCCCGAGCTCCCTTGTCCCCACTGACGTACTGGCTGAAAATCGGCAACCATCAACTTGGTACAAACCTTAACCATGTATTGACGCGATTGTTTAATCTCTGCAAACACTAATTCATGCTTTAATACATAGTATTAAACTTCCACTAAAAACAACGGCTTTTCACAAAGATGTACCAACAAACCGCAATATATAAACGTTAGGAGGATTTATAGTTTTGTTGTTAATATACTGCTAAATGAACTAATAATACTAAATTAAACAAATTGGACACTGTGGAGATGTAGGAATAAGGGGTCAAAGTTTCTACAGGGGGTTAAAATTGGAATTGTTCGAATTAATGAGGCATAGTTCAACAGTATCTGTCATCTATAGTTTTATTACATAGTCCCATAATATTTCCAACAAGGTCATCATGGTAAAAATTTGTCCATTTTGAAAAAAGAAGAAATTTAAAAATTTGTTCATTTGGTCATAATAGATACTAAATTGTAGGCCTATATAGATTCTTTGTTTGAAAGTTCAATATAGAATTAGAGTTATTAGTTAGTGACCTCACATAGCCCCAGTCATATTTGCATTCTAATTATGCAACAAAATATTATATATGGTGCAACCAGTATATTTTGGGCTTCTATACCAGTATAACGGAAAAAAAAAAACAATTTGACATAAATTTATAACCAACGGGTAAATCCTAAAATTTCTCCCATTGTAACCTTGAACATATTTTGCCTCATAACAGTTAAGTACTACTTCCAGATAGGGAAACTATACAATTTTAAATCCTTAAAAGGCGATGAACATACTTTCTGCTCATTTCGACATTTCAATATTTTGACCCTGTATAAACATTGCCCCCATTCTACTACTAATATGTTGTTTCTTAAAGGTTTCCCAATACAATTCTGGAGAAATAGATATGTTGCAATTAGTTATAAGTCATTATGTTTCCTAATTTGACTGACTAATCATTCTAATAACCTGAAAATGTGGCCATAATATTAATTGTATAATTTAAATGTATGGAATTAATTATTGCAATAGAGTTGTGGTTGCTATCTCACATGTCTAATTTTCGCAACATAAACCCATAGGGATGACCAATGGGATATCACATTTTGATTTTGACATTCGACAATCCAAACCTTAAACTACGTTTATCACCCAAAATGGCCAATGGTCTATAATGACCCCAAACTGACCTCTGCTTACCAATATTCAAATATTTAGATCATTTTGCACTCTACATGTCTCAAGCTTTAAGTTGATACCAAACTTAATATGATTATTGAAAGTAATTATTTTAACATTACTACGAAATATGTATAAAAAAGGGGCGTGGCCTACGACGTCATTATTGTGGTCGAATTTTTGGGCAGCTCCTTCTAAATGTTTTACATACCCCAATGAAGGTTTGTGCCAAGTTCCATGCTTTTGTCCAGAAGTGCAAGATCTTGGTGAAAATTATGACTTATCTACTTCACTGATATGTTTTGCCACAAGCCAGGTTTAGTCTTTCACACCATGCAATTGAAAGATGATCGGTGTTAGTCAAGTTAGGCCTTATGAAAAGACTGATCGCGGTGACTTTTAGCATTGAATAAAAACACAGCTGGAATTTAAACGTTTTCTTTAAATACTATAAATTTATCAAAAATGGCATACATTTGTGCCTAATTTTATAAATGAGCCTGGGATCTTGAGAAAATATGTTTTTAAAATAAATTAGGAAACTCTATACAAAGAAGCGCTACTCGGGGTGGTACATTGGAAAAGAATACGGGTACGATTGCTCAACCGTGCATTAGTGGTAGAGCGTTTCATATAGAAGTCCCTTTGATGCAAATGAGGTTTGCTATTCCATTCGTCTATGCGTACTGCAACAACGTCTACAGCGCAGACGGAATAATTGTAATACTCATTGCATCATGGGACATTCATATGAACGTTCTCCCGCATTTAGTTGGTTTCGAACACTGATCTCTATACAGGATTGGAACATGGTTCGTAACTGAAGCACTGATGGCCATGGTCATCGAAAAAAGAGCCCAAGCAGGGGGGTAAGAGCCGCCGTCAGTTATACAAAATATTACCATTGAAATGTGGATAAGCGACATAATAGACTACAGAATCAAGCCAATCAGTGCGCTCATGTGTATTTGCGCGTATGGATGGCATGTATCTAAAAAAGTGCACAGGTGTCTCGGGAATGGTATTGTGTTCGGTGACCAAGATGCCGCCCCGGTGCTCCATTATCTAATATACAATTAATTTGTGTAGACAATCAATTGTATAGAGATCAAGTGGTTACCAGTGCGACTACGATTATGTAACCTATAAATATTACGCGACCCTTTTCAAATGCCCACTTTTTCATGGATTGTTTAGTGTTAGGCCAACTAAAACCTTTGTTAATCACAAAATGATATCTAAAACACCCCTCTTAACATTTTTCTCAAATCACTGAGGTTTTAAAAAGTGTAGTTTTTTTGCAATAAAAAATGCTAAACGAACTTCACTCCTATCCTTTGTGTGCTCAACGAAGTTCACAAGGATGAGGCTTGTGGCAAACTTGCACGTGATATATGCGCGTATGGGATATATTTTCGCTGGCTTCTGTTTCGGTATTGCATGCGGTGTTGTAACTATACCACAGGGAATAAACATGGTAGCTTCCATGATTGCTTTACAGTTGTGTACATTTGTCGGAATAATCTGGATTTTTTTTCGCAAGGAATACTCCAATGTCCATGAAAACCATGGTACGTTTTATTTAGGGATATTTCATTATATATGTGCCGATAGATTCATACCAATAAATGACTTTAAGTTAAACGTTCAAAATATTTTCATATCTTTGCTGCCATTTTGACCGGTAAAATACAGTGTCCCGTGTGGCTGAGTGTCCTACCACCCATGTAGCCATTTGTGTTCTCCATTGAGTGCTTCACGCAACCTTTGTTTCAGCACTGTACCCAAATGGCCTCGTCTACAAGGTCACGGTTTATTCCGTATCGTACATGTTGACATGGTAGCTAGGACATTTTCTCATGGGGGACACTCAGTCTCTTTACACCGACCCATATTGACCACGGGGGGGGGGGGGGGGGAAAAAAAAAAAAAAAAAAAAAGGGGGAGAGATCATGGTGGTACATAGTGTGTGTTGAAAGAAGAAGTTAAAGAGACACAATGGCATGAAAAAATATTCAGACATACTGAAATGGACCCATACTTAAATCACGTCAACAAATTTGAAAACAATTTTGGTGTTTACATTTTGTGAAAAAGGGAAAAGCAACTAATATTAGTTTACTTGTAAACTTCGGCTTAGTGTAAAACGCAAAAGCGCCGGCTAGTGAATTCTGCAGCCTTAACTGAATAAACTGCGTGTTTATTCCGTTAAGGCTGCCGAATTATCTAGCGTTTGCGCTTTCGCGTTTTACACTAAGCCTAAGCTTCACTTCTCAACCAAGGATGCTCATTATCAAACTTGAAAAGCTTGAAGTCATCAGCTCACAGGACCATTGCTATTCTATATGCCTTCTAAATATCTCGGCTAATCCACATTTTTTCTGACATTGTAAATGCGACTACGTAAACGAATATAACGTTATAGAATTACCCATACAAAACGCTCAAATACTATAAGGTGTAATGGAAAATGTGATATGATTTTTTAATGCGTTAAAATCAAATATAGAAAACTACAAATACAGATTGGCGGCGAAATGGACGTCGTGATTTATCATATATTATATGTTCTTTATTTGGTTATATCATCAAAAAAGATATTATAAAAGTGAATATTAAAAATTGACCATTAGGCACTAAAGTCTGACATTTCTGTTTTGTGGACATGCGAGAAAATCCAAGATGCGACCTTTTATTGACACCCCACACCCAAGAATTATACTAATGTGTGATTGTCTCTGTTTTATCTGTCCTACATGTCATATGTAAATTATCAATGGATCGGTTTGTCACTAGCATGGTTACTATGGCCTAGCATTTGCACCTCGGACTTGGCGTACAATAAATACGTGCGGTTTTGTATTGGTGCAGTGAGAAATTCCAGCTTAATTATGTTGCTGGTATTTTCTGGATAAATTCGGCAGAAGATTACCCAATTTGTATTTAAATGGTTGGTGGTGGCGTAGCCTGCTTGATCTCCGGCCTGATTCGTAAGACAACACTTGCTAATTTTTCAGATAAACGGCGATTATAATGCTTACACAATTGGCATAAAGAAATTCCAAGTTGGGCGCTGTCTAAACCTTTTCGTGAATTAGACACTAAAACATGGCAGAAACGGCCGTGTTAAAGCCTTACATCCGTGGTGTTGAATAAATTATAACAGTAAAATTAACCCAGTGTTTTTAGAATCTACACTTTGGGTGTTGGTTTAACAAAAATTACTGGGGTACTCAAAATCGGCTGTCTACCGTTGGCAGCGGGGTATACAAAGTACACTTGATTACTTATTTCTTAGATTTCTCAGTTGTTAGACGTCCATTTTAAAAAAAGAATGATAGTAAACCCTTGTTCACTCTGTAATTATGTCAATATATGTGCTTCGGCTTTTGTTCGAAACGTATTTTTATTTGTGTTTTGGGCCATTTCTTTCTCTTTTGTTCTCATTTTGTACGAAGTAAAAGTGTAAACAGGGGTTCCGTAGGTGAACCTGCGTAAGGATCATTATTTTAACTGTTAGTAATGTTACCAGTTAACTTTCAAAACATATTACAATTTTAAAGGGAAAACTGGACAAATAAATTCAGCAGATCTGAAAATATTGACTGAAGTATACGGTGAACTGTATTTCCTTCTCATAGATAGTTGATCAATGAATGATGAGGTGACATCAATGTTTACAAAACACAAGTTAGCACCTCGTCTACTGACGTGTTAGAGGTGCAAAGAAGTGCCCATACAGTTACAGCATTCAATAGCCTTACACGCCTGATTGAGCGCGAATTTTAAAAGCACACGCCTGCGAGCTCACGCATAATGCGGCAGTGCGTTTGTTCGTTGCCGGCGTTGACGATCACATGTCAACTCGTCTATACAGTAAAAACTTTAGACAATGGCAGTAGAGGCTTTATTTGATAATCTGGTCAGACGATGTCGGACTACATACACTACAACGGCTTGATATAGCGCCTTCTCAAAACAAGGTCAAAGAAGGGGGCTTTACAAAAGAGTAATACTATTAGCCTAAAAACTGGTTCATCTTTTAATATGTTGATTACTAGAGATAACTTAACACAAACTATAAATAAAAAAAAAGAAAACAGCTGCCATAAGTAAATATCATGGAGGCAATAACAAAAAAAAACAATTTAAGGCACACAATCAACTCTAGGCATAGATGAAATTTAGAGCTTTTAAAAGTAACAATGGACTGGAGTGGCGAACAGAGAATAGGCAAAGATTCCATAGGCTAGGGGGCCGCATTGATGAAAGCCCTGTTCACCCACTGACCTTTTTGTGCGAGAAACAGTGAGGAGCGTCTGTCATCTGCGAACGAAATCCTGGCCTGCAAGGAATATACAAAGAGAGGATTCGGACAAGTAAGATGGCATGTCCGGAAATGCCCGTGTAAGTAAGAAGCATACAGCTTAAAGACAACGCGCTCACTAATTGGTTGCCAATGGAGCTCTTTAAGTAGTGGGGTGGCTGGTGTCCTTATCAGATCTGCACCACCGCCTGGTGCTCTATTTGCAAAATCTGAAGTTTACTCCGATCTCTGGCCGACTTTCCATACAAAAGTGAATGGGCATATCAATTGCGAGCTAAATCAGTGAACGGCCGAGATGATGACACCTTTCAAATGTGATAAAGCGGCGGATCCGGTAAATATGCGAAGGTGAAAAGTAACAGACTCATGTTTAATGACCTTTACAGTTCAGTCATAGACATGTCTGATCAAAAACAGAACACGGTTTCTAATTGCCGAGGACTGGGGGAACTCCACTGTCCCGACCATGATGGTAATATTTTGAGGCGATTGTGTAATAGGATGAACATGCGATGAAAATTCTGTCTTTTATATCAAGTGAGTTGTTACAGCCCTCACTCACTGATTTCCACTTCCATACAAAGAGAGAGTCTGTTGACAGCATGTTAGCATCACCATCAATCTTAGGATCAAATGTCAAATAGAGCTGTAAATCATCAGCATACATGTGGTAAGCAATTATTGTGCTTCCGGATGATTGATGAGACAGTATGTCTGTCCATTATGAAAAAGAGAGGCCAGACCACAGAACCCTGAGGAACGAACCGGAAAGGGAGATGTGGCTGTTGTTTTTTTTTTTGAGATTGTTGTTGAAATTGCATCCCCAATGCGCACCCCCCCCCAGAAAGAGAGCGGTTCTTTCAGCAGGTAAGACCGAATCCACTGTAAGGGGAAGAGGACCTTGGAAAAATTTTTGAAAGTATCACAGTATCCTATCCAAAAGAATGGCCTGATCAACCACGTATCAAAAAGCTGCACAAAAAGATCTAGCAGCACAATAGCAACTGCATACTGTTGTGCAATTGCCTTGAGGATATCGGTCTTGACACGCAAAAGTGCCGTTTCAGTGTTGTGTCGTTCTTTGTAGCTGACTGAAAATTCTCATTTAAGTCATTTGAGACAAGATGATCCTTTATATGGGCACTCAACTATTTTCTCATGAACTTAGAACGGGACAGCTAATATTTGACAGAGGGCGATAGTTTTTGAGCACTCTTTGTCTAGGGAAGGCTTTTGAGCATGGGTGTCACAGCAGCTCCCGAGAAATTGAGAGGGAGCTTAGCGGGGTAGAAAACACCAGTGCGGAATATTAGATTGTTAATGATCAGTGGTTATGGCCAGCCAGAAAAAGTGCAACATTTCCTAAGTAACACCAATGGAATGGTGTCTAAGGAACTTGATTTTGATGGAGTTGACCTAATCACCTTGGTTACCTCTTCAACCGTGACTGGATTAAACCTATTGCCATTGGAACGTTGGAAACGGCTAATCAAGTATTGTTCCAATAGGATCATTCATGCGAGTTAGAACTGGATAATTATCAAGGTCCCGTCTGATTTTGTATTCCTTTCGCTGCCAAAAACCTGGCAATGACAGCGGAAGCGAGGGAAGGAGTAACCCCCCTCGAATTACAGTTATCTTGGAAATTGTTTGGTTTTGGGGGGTTCGAAGCTTATTCAGAGTAGCAAAACATGGTTTTTGTTGTTAGCATTTTATAATTGTTATCCGTAAGAAAACCTCTTAGCTGATGAATGAGTTTACAAGTTCCTGTTGATTGTTTGAGGACCACGTTCCTGTTTGAGGACACAAGTTTCCTGTTTTGATTGTTTCCATACCATAATTGTTATTTTTATTTTTCTACTAACAGCGCCTGGTGTTGCACGTACCGTTGTAGCTAGGCAGGAAAGTTTGGAATTACGGCTTCATTTAGTGTGGTATATGTATTTCCAATGAAATTTATCCCACACCGGTAAGGTTAGTGTAAAAATTTATGTTGACTCTGTTGGGAATAGGACTATTAATTAGATTGGAGCGGCAGTTTAAAACGCACCCAAAATGTGTGTTAATTTACTGTAAAAGGCCGTATCATTACATTACGATTAATTAATAGTAACTAAACAATGTGATCTATGACGATTAACATGGTCGACCATGTATAATTTTCTACGGGGTGACATGTCCAATAGACAAAAATCACCTGGGCGCATAATTATGTTTGATATTCTCTGGCATTTAATAGGATTATCAACCAGTGATATCCAAACTATAATGTGAGGATGAAATTATACCCTGTGATTTCATAGCCTATGCAGAAATAGCAATCTTGAGAAACCAAGGGTACTTCGGTCCGGTAAGTTAAGGAATCTGATTCTAAAATTGAAAAAAAAAAGTTGGCATAAATTGAAAACCAGTGTTTGAAAATCTCAAAACTGGAATTATAATCGGACGGCATTGTGGGAAAGAGTGGATACGGACCTAGCGATTGCGTGTAACTTTTCGTGTGTGTGAGCACCGAAGTACCCGATAAAAATGTTCATTTTCTTGCTGGTTTCTATAGGTTCCGACCCAATTACGATACCTACAAACAAAGTAACGGACATTCTGATGCAAAAACGCATAGAACCCCTTTGTTTCCGGAGATTTAGATGAGCCACTGATAACGTTAATCCTCGCGCAATACTAATTTAGATCTTTCGCAGTCTGTGCCACAGACTATGGCAAGATTACCGGAACCGCCATACCAAGGGGTGCAGTCTGGTCCGAGGTAGCTCTGCGTCTGCTTTGTTAATGCCAAAATATAGTATTTTTATAGGATTTTTAAAACTGTTCGCTTGGGTATAAGAAATATGAAACACCGTGGAGATTGATCCTCCCCCCACTTCACCCCCCCCCCCCCCCCCCACCCCCCCCCCCCCCCCCCCCCCCCCCCCCCCCCCAATCTAAAGAAACCCCGAAGCAGGCCACCTCGTCAGGTATGTGGTTCATTATGCACGTTTTTGTGACAATATTTCAGGCAGCATCGGACAAAAAAAAATGGCCTATGTTCTCATGTGTGACGTATCAGCGCATTTTTTCATAGCACCCCTCATCTAATACTTGGTGACCATTGGCAACCTATTCCGTATTTAAATCTTGGCGGCGAAACTCAATTTTACAGGTTGTCTTGTACTACTTCTGCCAGAGACACGTGGTAACCAATCTACCTCAGACTATAGAGGAGAGTGAAGCGTTATTAGAGTAAGTACATTGGGGGAAAAAAAAAACAAAAAAAAAACGATAACTTATCTAAGTTGTTAATCGTAAAGATAATTGTTAAAGATCATTTTCAGTGACTGCTTCTAATTTCATCATCAAATTTGATTTAAATTGAACAGAAGCTTACACATTGAAGAGTTTTTTACTGTGATGGTCAGATCATATACTGCTTGTTGACCCCTTGTTGCCCTGCGTGGGTTTAATACGGATAATTGGCCGAACATTTGTCCAAAAGAGCGTTATTTTTAATGTTGACATTCATTTATCGAGTTAACTAACTGATTCTTCTTCTTATCGAGTCCCCAAACAACAGTAGTTATCAAATATGCTCTCCGCCAAGGAATCGAGTATAACAACGTCTGTCGCTTCAGTCAGTGGAATTCGACAAGGTCCATGTCTGTGCATTATTGCTCCGACAGTGGGCAGACCAAGAAATGTTCCATTGTATGTGGTACTGTCCCACAGCCCCACACCAAAAAAAAAAAAACCCAAAGGTTCTGTCTACTTCCGATAGCCCCAATTTTTGCAGGAACCTATATCGGCCTATTCCGTTTCCGGTTCCCAATCTGTTTAGGGAGAGGTGGCGCCTGGTTTAGGGTTTTCGCCCTTGGTTTGTGCGAAGGTCCCCGGTTCGAGCCCGCGGCAGGGCCACTTGCCGATACTTGGTTACCTAAATTCCTTGATTTGATTTGTAGAACTATTTGATTAAAACTGGAAATTATCCGCTACGTCCCATGGACTTGGGGCAAACGACCTGAGAATAACCCCACCCCGTTCCCACTTCGAAGGGACGTTAAGGCCCGTCAGTCCAGAACATGGAGATCACGCCCGTATTATTGTCACTCAGCCAGTTTTCGATAAGAGTAGGGTGAAAACCCCTGGCTGTCCCAATTCGATTCGTCCTGGAACCCTGGGCCTCATTGGGAAAGCAGTGTCCGAACACTGAATGAACTACCCACCCATCTAAATAAGAACGAATAAAAAATAATCGCTATTCAGCCCACGAGGATTCCAGTTCCAGGTTGAACAAAATAAAAAAAAAAACATTCTATAGGCAACAATCCTTTGATGAGTTCAAGTCAAGTCGAATGTCATTGTCGTGATTTTTCAAGATCTATGGAGTAGGATATATCTGTTATTAACAGGCTCATACACTGCTGATAGGGTTCGCCGACACGACTCCGGTTTCACCAAACCCTTCGCTTCTCGAAACTACCTTCGACTGTTGAGTTAGGTGAGTACTTGACTTGTTGTTGATTTGTCTGGTCGAAAACCTGCTTTCTGGTGATGTGTGTTCTTCTATCTCGGGTGCGACACGTTTGAGCAGAAGACGGAATCAAAGAGCTTGTATGTATTGCTAATCTTGGGTTACTATGGATCTTCCCAGGCTTTAAAGTAGAGGCGTAATATGGACATCACATGTCTATACACCCTTTGAAAAATTCTAATAAAAGGACTCTTGTATATTCTGGTAGGCTATATAGGAATAATTACCACTACCAAAAAATTTGTCCCGCCTTCCTAGTTGCTTTGCTTCGGCTTTGGTCAGATATTCAAGGTCCAAGGTCAACGACCTTTATACAGCCTATGATGGGTTATAACTGCTTCTACAATTGGCCTAGAAGCAAAACGATGGTTTGTTTTTTTGTACGATATCCATGTTTTGGGGGGTCAATAAACACAATAAAAACAGTCTTGAGACTTACAATGAAGTCATCATTATCTTTCAACATAGGAAGCACTTTTAATCAAAAAAAATCCACGTTTTCTCAACATAAATTAGCCAATTCGTAAGTCTACAAGTATCAAATAAACCAAAACATGACCATAATCTATAATGAAAACAGCCAAAATACGGTTTGTAAAAAAATGTCCGGCCTTCTAGTTGTGCGTTGGTCAGATATTCAAGTTCAAAGAACAATGAACCTTGATAAGGCATGTGATGGGTCATAACTGCATGCTCAGCCATTTGGCCTAGAAGCAAAAAAGTGGTGTTTTTTTTTTTTGTCTATTACCCAGGTTTTGGGGGGTCAATAAACACAAACATAAATTTTTTAGGCTTGAAAATGCAGCCATCATTGCTTTTCAGCATAAGAAAGCAACTTTTAATCCGAATTTATGTTAACAAGTATTTTCTCAAAAATTAGCAATTGCCTCAGTCTGCACAAATATTACCCAACAAATGTGACACCTTAAATAATATCAATAATGAAAAACAGCTAACAATATTATTGTCAAATCAGTGAAACATGTTCTGGCCAGACCTCGAACTGGATGAGTCCTGGTGTGATTTAATAGTTGTGGTACTAGTGATGATAGACCCTTTTTGCATAAATATTCATTTGGGTACTATTTTAATACTCCCATTACAATATAAATGAGCCAACTCCAAAATGAGTCTGGACATGGCACGCTCACCCAAATATCACGGACCACATCCAGCGGTGTTGCTGCTGCGATTCCGCCCGTCGCAAAAAAAAAAAAAAGGAGAATAACAAAGTGCGTGAGCGCCATAAGGTCGTGGAAGGACGTATCATACTCAAGTGTATCGCCCTCTCACTCCTGAGAGAGGGAAAAATACACGTAGGCATACTAGTGCAAGCTTATCCCACAGCCTACAGTTACTTTGCACATATTCCACTGCTGGGTAATCGGTGGCAGAAGGTAGCCAACGCCAATGCAACCCCTGCCAAAGCCCCACCCATAGTCGCCTTGGGTCAAGATGCTAGGTAGATCAGCCAAGAGGGATTGGACGGCGACACCCCCTCCGCTTGACTAACACAGGGCATCAATAGAAATTGTTTTGGTAGGTGGAAGTAGAACTCCACCGACATTGTCCAAAATGTCGGGGATGAATGCCTCTTTTATTGATTCCAGGAGGAGGAAGCGTGAGCTCGAAACATTCATATGCCCCCTAACCAGAAGCCAGTACAACCCCAATCATGTGTTTTTGTGTGAATTTCAGATGACAGGAAGTCCAGCTGGCTCAATGTGCCCCTTGCTGCAGGCTTCTCTGAGCGGTCTGCAATCCGGTCTGCACAATATTGGTGAGACGTGCAGAACACGGGTTTAGGGGTTTAAAAGTAAAGAGTTGATCTTGGCCAAAAGCCTGCATGTGGAAGACTAGAGCTCTTGTGCTCAAACGGTGATAGGCCTCGTCCATGGACAAGGATATCCGAACCCCCTATGGCCACAGCCACAGCCACTAGGAAAGTTCCAGAAGACTAAGCTTTTCGGTTGGGTTAAAAAACTGTTCCGGGACACCAAAGAATTGTGAAACCAATGCAACAAATCCCACTCCGGAACAAGACTACGAACCGGGGACGATTCCGTTAAACATACCCTTCACCAATATCGGAGAGGGGGACTGGAAGAAACCGTCATGCCATCACGCGAGCCTAGTCTGTGGCTGTTCGGTTAAAAAATAATTAAAAAAGAAAACCTCGGACAATCAGGACACTAAGGTAAATCCACTCCTGAAGACTTCCTTGAGGAAATTGCAACCTGGTCTACGGTCGCAGAAGAAAATGGCCATTGGATCGAACTCTTATCGGGCACACCTTGATGGTAATCCTATTATGAGTCTAGTGAAGTTGCCTGAACAGTGAGCATAGCAGCCTGTTTAGAAAGTCCCCAACCTCAGTGTAAGTCTGCGCAGAAATGCCCAAGAAGGTTCCCGGAGCCTGGAGTGGTGCCACTCTGGGACCGAACGCGTCGGCTGGAGGAACCTCTTACCAGGTCCTCTCCCGTTGGAAGATGGATCGTTCCCTTACACAGGAAGATCTAGCGGCGGGGGAAGGAAAACCATCAGCTGCCAGTGGCATAATGGGTACCGCTAGGACAGGCAGTTCGGAGGACTTTTGGGATCATGGCAAAATGGAAAGCAATGATAAAGCCAAGGCTATCAATCCTGACCGTTCCACTGCCATGGCGTCCTGTTTGACTCCCCGGGGATGCGGGGTTCCAGAGTAGGCCCCTAATATGCCACATGGACATTCATGACGCTGAAGGCGACAGATCCGTTGGACGGTCCCCATATAGAAGATGTTGCGGCAAACTGCAAAAAGTAGAGCTGCCACTCCACCGACGGCCCTCTGACTTTGGCGTATGTCTGGATTAGGGACCCTCCTGGGGGACTGACCATTGTCTATCCAGAAAACAAGGGAGGCGATCAGCACGATGTCCCCCAAGCCGGAACCACCCGAACCGAATAGACGAAGAATCTCCCTGCTTAGGCTGGGACTGATTTACAACCCCTTCCTTGTTTATATGTCACCATGCACCTTCATATTGTCGCAGCGGACAACCATTACCTTCCCCCTGACCCACGTTATGTGGTGATGAGCCACCGAGGCTGGGGGGTCAAACGGTCCGGCCCCCGAAGAGATGCGGTGAGCCCCCCCCCCCCCCACTTAACGCATCCGTCCCCGTCCCAGGGTGCTTACACGCATCCGTCGTCAGGGTGTTTAAATGCATCCACTGTCAGCGTGTTTGATAGGTCCAGGTAGGCTGAATGGGCCTCCTTGCCTCATGAGTGGCAAAGTCCTCCATTGAAGGTCCTGGAGGTAACCTTCGTCTTCCTGGGGGAGGAAGGTTGGTGTTTACACTGCCCACAAGTTTTTCATCCGACCACTAAAACATTAACTTTGAACCTTAAAGAGACAGCACTTGAAAAATAGGGCGCCCTCAGATTTTTCAAAATCGATATTGTTGCATGGTTGTAAGGCCCTTTTATATCAAAGCCCTCACCCGAAATGATTAAGACCAAAATCAGCTTCCTTTGGGTAACAGAACGCTTTTATAATTTAATTTTAAATTCCGCAGACAACGAATTGCTTTTAAAACACGAACACCATGCCGTAATGCATGTTTCCCACGCTTGTGGTTTTAATATCAGTGAGTACGAGTCAAAAATATTACATTGTAATATACACATTGTATAATGTATGGAAAACTAAAAGTGGCATACAAATTACCAGGATGTTTATCCTTGTATCAATGTCCCTATATGTTTTGGGGTATGGATTTTAAGTGTAAAATATATCTTGTTCTTCCAATGCATAAATAATCATTAGAGAGCAAATTGAAGAAATTGCATATTTTGTGAAATGTGCAGGAACGCTTTAATGGCTGATTAATCTTGGGACCATTCATTTGCTTTCATTTGAGCGCAAAATAATCTGTCACGCCACCTTACCTTTGTTAGTGGAAGACCAAAACTCAGTTTTGGAGGAAGGGGATGGTTGCCACCTTATAATATTCTTCTTTTTCACTTACTATCAAAAATATATATACTTTATGACACTTAATACCTCATGTGTATGTTACAAAACTTGATTTCTTTCCTAATCACCCCAAAAACCTAGCAAAATTCACACATTCCTGTTATGTTGAATCTCAAAATAGAAATGGATATATTTAGCAAACAAATCGGAGGAAATTAGAAATCAAGTCCATTGATTATACTTCATTAATAAAACATATTATGACGTAATGAGGACGATTGGAACGTTTTGGATATCAAAGGAAAGAGGAGACTTATACCAATCCCCCTGCACCAAAATCAAAGGGGTCAGAGGTTTGTAATAAACAATCCAAGAAGGTCTGAACCAACACCTTTAAAATGGCTCATGGGGACGAAGTTAAAGTACAATTTCATGCAGATCGTGCAACTATTGGGAAATCAAGGAAGGGTGCATTTGATAATTTTTCCTAGATGCTAATGTGTTTTGTTGACCCCAAAAACCTGGTTAGAGACACTCATTGTGCTTTTAGACAAATGGTTTGAGGAGTTATTGATTCCATGATATGCATTAGAAAGGTCATTGACCTTGACCTTGAATATCTGCCCAACGCAGCTGCCCGAGGCCGGACAAATTGTTCATAATAATTCACAGATAGCCCTACAAGCAATAACGAAAATCCTTTTAGTAAATTGTTTTAAAGGTCTGAATTGCATATGGCCTCTACTACTTTAGGAGTGCCATACCATGTGTTTCCTCCAGATCCTTGGGGATGTAGGAGATAAGGCAGTGATTGTAGAGCTCAAGAACCAAGGCCTGTGCTACTGGGTCAGTTTTTTTATCAGTCCTAGGCTAAAATTTCATCAAGGCAAACTGAGATTCTGTTGAAGTTTTAGCAATCGGTTTCCAATTCGTTCATGTTAAAGGGGTGAGTGAAACCAGGGTCGCCACTATACCTTCTTATGGTCTAGTTTGATCTTGCTTGGACTTCTTGCTGTTCGTCCATTTTAAAGCAGTTGTGGTGGAACAAGGGGGAGGGGTGTTGTTGGTTGGGTTGGCCGGTTGTGTGGTTGTTCTGGTTGTTTTGTTTTTTTTTTGGATGTAAATGGTGTTTTGGTTTTGGAACCTTAGGCTGCTGTGGAGGTGTGTTGGCTCCCCTCGAAGCTTTCGGATGGTGGACCCTACTTTGCTGTTATGGATCATATCGGGGATTTTAAAGTATGCCGATTTAATCTGCTTCGGGAATCCTCTCCGACACTTTTACCTTTAGTAGTTTTTTAACTGAGAAGAAGGATCCAGCTTCAAATATGGTGGTTTAATCATTGGTATTCTTTAGCACATTCCGGGAAAAAGCCTGATGGAAATATATTCCGTCCGACAGAAGGGTTTTTGATATTATGGTTTTTGGAACAGTCTCCTTCACGTTCTGATCACGATCATCAGTGAATCCTTGCCAAGCGGTTTACTTAAAGTGCTTTGGAAGAAAATGAAAGTTCATCTGTGTTGATATTAATATCGTTTGAGATGATAACTTTGGATCAAACACATGAAAATGGCGTACCTGGAATTTTCAAATTGCTAACTGCAGCATTCATCAAGCAGAATGACCTGAGTCTCGGAATGTTGACCTTTGATGCCAACGACGTCAGAACGGGGTCATAGACTTTGGAAAGTTTGTATCGTCCCCGTCCTTGTTTAGGGTGGCTGGTGGCTCTGATGTAAATATTGCCTCCTGACCCCTCTCTCGAACCAGCGTGACTCCATGTCTCGTATCCTGACCTATCCAGGTCATATAGTGGCCGGGGGATTCTATTGTGGATATGCGTGGGCGACCTCGGAGGAAGGGGTGCTTGGCCGTCTATGCTCTAAAAATCTAGTTTTTAGAAACGTCGTTCCCCTATGTAGAATTCCTGACACTGTCCTCTAGAAGTACTGCCTGACAGTGTATAGAATAAACAAGTCCAGCGATGTCCTTTTTCTCCGATTTATTTTTGGAGCCACTAGCATTTGACGTAATGTCCTTGTAGGTTTAAAACAAGTGGTGATCCCGTAAGACCCGTTATATTCTGCCTTTATGTTTGGGGGGGGCCTTTTTACGTTAAAGCGTAAAAAAGGCCCCCACCAGCAGTGAGCGTAAAGTTAGACTGGCACACAAAATTCCAAAGGACAGGTGTAATACCATACGTGAATGAAAGGGATCTCGGAGGCCACTACGCGAGAATATAAGGGTATACGGGATCACCACTTGTTTTAAAACCTACACGGACATTTACGGCAAAATGCTAGTGCTCCAAAGATAAATCGGAGAAAAAAGGACATCTCTGACTTGGTTATTCTATACACTGTCAAGGCAGTACTTCAAGAGGACAGTGTCAGGAATTCTACATAGGGGAGACTGAAACTTCTCTAAAACAATAGATTTTAGAGAATAGACGGCCAAGCTCCACTTCCTCCGAGGTCTCCCAGGCATATCCACATAGAATCCCCGGGCCACTATATTGACTGGATCGAGGGTCAGGCTTACTAGACAGGAGTCACGCGGGTTCGAGAGAGGGGGGCGTCAAGGAGGGCAATTCTACATCAGAGGCCACCCAGCCACCCCAACAAGGAGGGGGACGATACAAACTTTCCAAAGTCATGACCCGAGTTCTGGAGTCGTTGGCATGCAAGGTCAAACATTTCCGAGAATAGGTCATTCATGCTGAGGAAGACTGCAGTTAGCAGTTTTGAAAAATTCCAGGTACGCAATTTTCATGTTGTTTGATGATCAAAAGTAATTAAAACTGTGCTTTGTTCCGTTCGTCTTGGGACCCAAAGGCAATATAGCTCTCGTCGTCCTGAAGTTTCAGCTTTCAAATCTATTTATTTCCTTAAGATAGAGGACAAAAAACTCATTGTAGAAATGGTAGCCATCAATTTTAAGCACAATAGTGAATAGATATTCCAATGTACATTTATCGCTTTCTACCATCCAAAAACCGCAGTCTGTTTTCCAACGATAATTACCAGGCTCTTAAATCAAGTTATAGAACCACTAAAGACTTAAAAATGGCGGAGTCAAGCGCTTTCAACAGAGATCGCTAACTTAGGTTATTTAGGTACGAGTAATTTCGTGTCCTTACTTAGAGGATAAGCAACGTATTTGCTGATCATGAAAAGCACTAAAAATAAAATTCATAAATTCGTATTTTAGTAAGTTGTTAATAGACATGGGGATGTGTCTATAACATAATCTGCGGCAAGTGGTTGGCTGAATCCAGTGTACTCATAAGACAGGACACAGTAGCTTTCAAATCTGATTCTGTATTTCCTTATATATGCGTGCGTATCAAATCCGACTACGATTTAAGAAAAAACCGCTTTGCCCCTGTGAATTCCGCAAGCATAGTAGCCTCCATTATTTGTGTCAACACAGCCCTGTACATTGAATCTAAAGGTATTACAGGAAAGTTACTGCGAGAGGATCGAAAAAATGTGGAAATGCAGTTTTTTAACGACTTATAAATCAGGATAAAAGTGTGACATTACATATAAAACCTGCTCTTAATAGTAGGAACATTAAGTATTGAGTGAATATTGCTTTTCATACCATCTCCCAGCAACTAGACATACAGCGTACGGCGTCATCAAATCTGCACTAAACAGCTGTATTGTGGTTTACAAACCATTTGGGCAGCAAGTCAAAGATTCAATAATGTTTGTGTTTGAGGTCAAACTGTATTGACCATGATGCATGCCTATCATACGCTGAAAATCTGTGATCTTCACTCGTGAAAAGCTTTTTGTCTCAGTCGGAATTTTGATACGCACGTAAGAAATTACGAATCACTAAAAGTACTCTGCCTATGTCTTTCAAGCGTACACACGATTTCAATGCCACCACTTGGCAGGTTGATGTTGGCGATATCCATGCCAGTAACTAAAAATATAAAAATATGAATTTTGATGATTTTTTTATGTTTCGGATTAGGCAAATCGTTGCTAATACCTTAGGTCACAAACACTTTGATCTTTGTTTATTCTGTACTGGTGTCATCCACAATCAGCTGTATTGTAGATTTTTGAGACGCCATCGCTGTGGGAAACTGTATGACAAATTGAGATACTTATTTGTTTTTTCGCTATTTGGTGTATTTGTCTGCAATTAAATGTCGTTATAATGGAAGGGTGCTTCTTACTCTTTGATTTGTATAAGCTAAAAAATGAACACGTATTTTCCACATTTGGTTAATATTTTATTGTCCTGCAATCAAATATCACACGCTATGCCCGTTAGAGAGGGCATGACTATGGATCTGGGTTTGATTATTGACTCGTCAGAATATCATATTTTATTTGATTGACTGGACAGGAATACATTATCCATAGAAATGCTATATTGTTTTTTACATGAAAACGGAATAGTGCACATTGGCGAAGCTTCACCATTCTGTGGCAGTATGGCCAGGAAGAGGCATAACTTGACAAACGCGCGACTGTACCCCTCCGACATCAGAGATACGAGTTCAAAAACGTTGCGAGAAAATCAGTACCATCTTAACAGAACTTATATCTCTTTAAAAAATCTTTCATTTTCACTGTAATTAAGAGTATAGCTTGAAAGAACGTATTCGGAGTTCCATCAGAAATTCTATTGACTTAAGCCTCATTATACTCAGCTGTATTTATTTTATTCTTTGAAACGTGCTACCCCCGCAGCTCGCGCGCATGGCTGTAAGCCTGTCTATTACTAAAACGGGGATCCGTCTGCTCATATACATCCACGGAAGGGTATTTAGAGCCGGCCGGCTTTGTTTTTCAGTTGGTATGACTTATGGACCCAATCTTTTTCACCTCATGGCGGGACAATTGATATTAATTATTAAAGAACAATATAGCAGATGTTGAATTCTTAAAAAGGAATTTTATTATGGAATAAACAGCAGCCAATTTTTTGGAAAAAACTAAGATTTGATGACGTCACGGCATTGATTGGTTTATTATTTTGCATCGGGGGACCGCATATCAGTTAGAAATGCCGTACGTACCCTAATCTGGAAAAAAGCATACGCGATTACGTCATCCGTAGCGTCGTTTTGATCAGTAGGAAAAGTAAATTTTGGAGCTGATTAGACATAATAAACCGTGTCTTTTGGAAAAAATAATAAGCACTCTGGGCCGGAGGCTCCTATGTAGCAGACCTTGGATTAACATAGTCGTATGTATATATATCGGCTCGGTCGCCCCCGAAGAGCAAAATGATACCTGATAACTGACACGTACCTGGTAACGAGCCTTGACACGTGACACAACAAACTATTCATCTCGTTACGTTTATACCTACATATACTGCAAAGCAGCAATGTCATTCTGTATCTCCGGTTGTCACAAGTCGGCAATCGATCAGATGTGAGACTATAACTACTGTAGTAAACGACCTAGTTTTCAATGCATTTGAAGCCGTAGTAAAGACACTTTCGAACCTAACACTAGATGATATCTAATCCGCTCTTTATAGCCGAACGCGTGATAGCTCGAGTGTTAAGGCGTCGTGCATGTAATACGAAGGTCGCCGGTTCGAACCGGGCCTAGCGCACCTGGGTTTTTTTTCAAACACTAATTTCAGTGCCTGTCGCTATCTCCAGGGAAGATTAATAAATTATATATATTTTCATGCAGTTCAAGTCATAGTAGTGGTACTTTTCATGACGGTACTTACAGCACGGGTAGCTTATTACTTAAATTGTTTTTCAACAACAGTTCTAAAATTCAAATGCATGCAAAATAATGTCTCACTTAGTGATATGCCATGAAAACAGTATAGTACAAGTGTCATGTCACTGCGATGAATTTGACAACATTTAAGACCTTGCATGCGAATAACATTGTGTTTCCGAATTGACAAACAAAACGCCTCAACTTGGTTACATCCAGATTTTCAGGGTATGAATTTCACAGGCTGTGCTTTTATTTGGTTTTGTATTGAATGTACACAAAACTCCAGAAACTTCTCCTGCAAAAGATATCTCTTCAAACATAATACCGCTAGACCATAACCGCCATGGCTACCGAGCTATGCGCTCTGTAGCCATGGGCACCGATACACTCTAATATCGAAACAAAGGCCCTCATTATAATTATTATAACAACCGAAACCCCCAAACCATTGCCACTCCTGGTTTCTGAGGTGTAACCCACTATTCTATGTGTTCGCTAAGCGATACACCAGGGTATTTGTTTTAATGTTTCAAACATATGGTGGGCGATGTGCTGACAGGAACGGGGCTGATTAACAAAGATCTGTATTACCCTGCATGAGGGTATTTTGACAACGAAACGAAGGTGTGATACAAGATCAGTTCGCAAAAAAAGAGTAGATGATGATTTTGCTGCGAAAGGCGCCATTTTGCCAGGAAAATAACTTTTTATCAGAGAAGGTGAATCGGACTTTCGCTGTTACAAAGTGGTGAGAGAGGATCTTAACCTTCTGTGGGTGGTTAGAAAAAAAATCTATTGAAACCTTTGATTCGAAGGATATAAATTTAGCAAGCTGATCAGATCTGTTTAAAGGCTGACCTCAGAGATTTCCTGATGGGGGCGCCTCAATTGTTCACTAAACTAAATGCTGTTTTTTGCGCCTACATAATGCTTGTCCGATATACTAATCAGTGTGTGAAATATCTAAGTCCAAATCGAAGTCCATCATATAGAAGAATTCAACTAAATTTGTGTCTAAATTCCGAACTTTTTGTTATAGCACAGTATTCTATGGCGACGTTAAACTAGGGCATAAATGCTTACTGCATGAAAATGAAAAATCGCGATTCATCTCAAACTTTGTAATTGAGCATTTTAGGTGACTGTCTTTAGTTCGAGTTGTTTATTTGTATATTAATACAACAACCAAAAATATATTTGGACTCCACTCTGAATCATGTTTTAAACATCATCTAATACTTGAGAAAATGAAGAAAGTCCATCAAGCAAAACCACCTTCGCTATCTCTTTGGACAAAACGTGGGCAAATACCATAATTTTACTTTGACCACTAACACGCCAAATCTATTAAGTTTGCGTAATATACACTCTAGGTTCGTTGCATCATTTTCTTATTAAATGAAGGCTAAAACCTTTACATTTAATGTAGAGTTTACCTCTTCATTTAATGATACTACCATCATGTATGAGCCTATTTCCTTATATGATTATCTTACTTTTTATCTTTGTATTATGGTAGGAGTGTGGAATTATTTTGTGGTAGGAATGAGTTTTCATGAGATTATGTGAGAACAAAGTTGCGCATTTTTACCTTTGTTAGATAGCATATTGCATAATATACTTTTTGTAAACAGACGGGAGATACCACAAGAACTTTTATGATAGTAGACAAAATGATGAGAACATAAAACAGGCAAATATCTAAGACAATATAAACGTATTAATTATGTGATATGGTTAGTTTTAAGCCGTCTAATTAAAGGCTGACTCAGAGATTTCGAAACATAACTTTTTTGTGTAGTAATTAAAAGTAGTCAACTAAAACTAAAGATAGTCACCTAATGCTCAATTCTGAAGTTTGAGAATCGGATTTTCCGTTTCCATGCAGTAAACATTTATGTATCGTAGTGATATAACAAACATTCCGGTGTCAAAGTAATTATAGTCCGCCGTACTCATAGTCCGGCTATAGCGGTAAAGAATAGGGCACTCGATTCAGTTGACTCTTCACGCAACATTAGTTTCACGCTTTATGCCGTTGTCGTCTATGGAGCCCGGACTGTGGCACCCGACGGACTATAATTACTTTCACACCGGATCTGGAATTATATGTTAAGTTGTGATTTTTTTTTATGACTGACTTCGAATTAAGCTAAGCTATTTCACACAGTGATTAGTATATGGACAAGCATTATGTACGCAAAAAACACGATTTGTTTGGAAAATGAGGGCGCCCTCCACGGAAAATCTCTGAGTCGGCCGTTTAGTAAATGAGTTTTTAAAAGGTAAATAGCTTGGCTAATCTGGATGTGGTGATATACTGTTGTCACAAAAGGTATCTCGGCATGTTTTTCGGTCAATATTTTGTCAAAGTCCGATAATTTTGAAAGTTTCCGAAATTTAGTTGCCTAGGCCTTGCTTGCTCTTTCATGTAATCCCTCGCTTGTAAACAATCGTGCACAAATGGCTGAGATAGAACGCCCGAAAGACGCAAAACTTCTTCACCAAAACTTTAACTTTATGGAGTTTTCAATCTACAAAAAAAAAATTGGCAACGTAAAAGCACCATGTTTTAAAAAAAAAGTAACAGCCACATAAAGTTAGTAAATCTAAAGAGAACCAAGGTTACCCAATTGCGTCTGCCCCATTGGCAAACTTGGTCCCGTTTCTTCTTTCCCTAGTTGAGAACGTCCGTCACACAGGTTTTCGTGTACTAGACAACTCGATCATTTATTCAAAAATTGATGACTAAGTCGAAGACAAGCATTTGAGTTGTATAATATGAAAGATAATTGTCATAGAAATAAAATTTTGAAGAAAAAAATCGTCCGTGGTTTAAAAATGCAACAAAACTAGCAAATTAATGAAAATTTGGCTGAAAATCCAAGATGGCGGCCGTGAGCGTATTGTTTTCAGGTACTTACAAAAATAGCCAATATCAGTAGAAAATTAAGTGGAAGACAAGCCATTGGACATGTTGGAATGTTTTATATGAAATATAATTGGATAAGGATTACTTTAAGAAAAAAAAAAAAAAAAAAAAATTAGACCAAATGGATATTAGACCAAATGGATATTAGACCAAATGGATATTAGACCAAATGGGTATTAGACCAGACGGATATTAGACCAATTGGCTATTAGACCAATTGGGTATTAGACCAAATGGATATTAGACCAAATGGATATTAGACTAAATGGATATTAGACCAAATGGTAATTAGACCAAATGGTGTTTGTGGTTATTAGACCAAATGGCAATAGACGAAATGAGTATTAGACTCCATGGGCATTAGACCAAATGGATATTAGACATTCTGGTTGTTAGATAAATTGGATGTTAGACTAAATGGCTATTAGACAAATTGGTATTAGACAATATGGGTTTAGACGAATTAGAGTTAGACCAAATGGCTATTAGACCAAATGGGATTAGACCAAATGGCAATAAACCGCCCGAAAGACGCAAAACTCCTTCACCAAAACTTTAACTTTATGGAGTTTTCAATCTACAAAAAAAAAATTGGCAACGTAAAAACACCATGTTTTTTTTAAAAAAAAAGTAACAGCCACATAAAGTTAGTAAATCTAAAGAGAACCAAGGTTACCCAATTGCGTCTGCCCCATTGGCAAACTTGGTCCCGTTTCTTCTTTCCCTATAGTTGAGAACGTCCGTCACACAGGTTTTCGTGTACTAGACAACTCGATCATTTATTCAAAAATTGATGACTAAGTCGAAGACAAGCATTTGAGTTGTATAATATTAAAGATAATTGTCATAGAAATAAAATTTTGAAGAAAAAAATCGTCCGTGGTTTAAAAATGCAACAAAACTAGCAAATTAATGAAAATTTGGCTGAAAATCCAAGATGGCGGCCGTGAGCGTATTGTTTTCAGGTACTTACAAAAATAGCCAATATCAGTAGAAAATTAAGTGGAAGACAAGCCATTGGACATGTTGGAATGTTTTATATGAAATATAATTGGATAAGGATTACTTTAAGACTAAAACTATTGAAGAAAAATTCGTCTTTGGTTTCAAAATCGTCAAAATCTAGGAAAATTGGTCAAAAATCCAAAATGGCCGATGTACAATAAATGATCAGGGCCAAAACTAGTGGTCATATTTCGTTTAAGGTGCCATCTTTCGTTAAATGTATCAAATTGTTGATTTAAATCAACCCGACGGCTCTTGTTTTTGTTTGAGGTTATAGTGGTAGTTGGTGACCTATAGTTGAGTTTGAAAAAGTGTTTTGAAATAGTGGGCATTACATCGGCACCTCCACCAGGAGAACTATAAAGGACATCGCCGGATAAGGAATAAATTACGCCCACTATAGTTTTCATGAGAACGGATGAACTTGAAGCGTTTCGCATAATAAAGCGACATGCTCAAAGTTTACCTTTTGCTGGTTTTTCAAAAAATCACACTTTACATAAATTCCCCAAAAGTCGGTTTTATGTAAAGTTTTAATACAGGCTTCAATGGGTAATTAAAATTTCCATATTCGAAGCCTTTCAACCCAAGAACCACAATGCCGCGTTGCAAGGATGTGCGCTATATTATTTAGCAACATATAATTATGTGGCGTTCTGGTTCTTGGGGTGGAAAGACCTCATTTTTGCATTTTTGTTTTCTGGGGAGCCGGAACACTAAATGGAATTGCCAAAAACAACAACGAACTTTTTACATACAAACTATACCATATCACTATATGGTAAGGCATGCTAATCTACCAAGGGCTCTGTTCAGTAGCCTTGGATGAGCACATTTTAACAACAGCTGGCCATGCACGTCCTGGGTATCATAAATCATACTAAAATACAGGAGATGTATTTGCTCAATACAATGGTGAATGAAAGCTATTGAACTGCGCCATGGGAATGATATAGCTCATAGTGTAGTTAACTTTCTCATGATATAAATAGCGCGGTCATGGGCCATTGTGTTGTATTCCAAAGTCTGCATGGTGTGAAGACGGTTATATAATCCAAATCTTAGCAGCATAAACATAGGTATTTGGGTATTGTTATAAAGGGCTGCCTCATGTAGCCTCTTTGTGGCTTATGAAGGACAAAAAGGTCTATCTATAGGCGTCACTTACAAGCTCCATAACAGAGGGCAGCTATACAACATCTTCCTGTTTCTTCATTTAAGTAATAAATGGTCATTGAAATGGAGGCATGCTCTAAGCTTTGCTTTTTCCAGAGACCATGCCCCTGAAGTTTCTCAGACTTTTCTTATTTTTTCTTGATACAAGTGTATTTTGGGGATAAAAAAAACACCCTGCGTACATGATAAAGTAGCTGTCAAACACCAACTCAAAATTGATGGTGAAATATAACTATTATGATTATAGAGGGCCTCCTTCTCTCCTTATCCAGCGATGTCCTTTCTATTAGGGCTGTATGGAAATCGATGGCGGCAAAACAGGTATTGCCAAGGGATAATGTGAGAGGGCCATCTTGAGGAGACGTAGAGGTCTCGTGCTCATATGCAGTATTACGAGTCAAACACATGTTAAAGAAAGGGAAGTTTGTTTTTGTTAATATACTCACGATCACGGTGAGTGTCGCTTGAAATAATTGACGACTTTTGTATTGGGTTATTTAAAACTTGGTACCGTGCTAACACGCGTATCATCAATATTGCAAGTAGACGAACACTTTCTTTGTCTGAAACCCTCTTTGTTTGAAATCAATGCACACCGTGACCGTTGAAAACTCCATAAAGTTTTGGTAGAGTTTTGCGTCTTTCGGACGTTCTATCTCAGCCATTTTTGCATGTTTTTTACAAGCGAGGTGTTAAATGAAAGGGCAAGGCCTGGGCAACAAAAATATTTCGGGAACTTTCAAAATTATCGGATTTTGGCACAAATCTGAAAACATGCCGAGATATTTGTTGTGATAACTGGATAAATAAATAATGGTTCATTATGGTTATGTTTTTTAAGTTGAGTTGATCGTAGCTTATAATGTAAGATTGGAGTTTTGAACGGGGTTCAGTTAAAATTGTGTATCGGTATGGAGAGCTTTAAAGAAATGAGAATGTTTAAAATATACCATTCCTTGTTCAAGCATTATGGTTTTTAAATATTTACTTATATGATCTGATCAGGTGTAATTTTTTTAAGTCTCCAGTTTTAAAGCATAGCTTTATGTAGCTAATATCGAAAAGTATTAAGTTTAGGAGTCTGTCAATGCAGAGTGCTCCATTTTGAAGTTCTATAAAATTACTTGTTAAACATTACAAAATTCCGCCTGAGCATTATTCGTGTGAATTGCGTAGAATGCTGGTTAGTGTTAAGTTATATATCGAGGGTTGACAATCAGAAGGACGTAACTCAACACTAAAAGAAATATTAAAGAATTTCTTTAATTCTGCTGTTCATAATAGCTCATTACTAAAGTTTATATAATATTTGCTTACAGTACCATATACGAGCTTTATGAGATGTTTACATTTTGAGTAATGAATAGATTTGCTTAGTAGATAATATTAAACATCCCATTTCTCAAAAGCGGTTTTACAGTAGAATTAAAGAAATTCTTTAATATTTCTTTTAGTATTGAGTTACGTCCTTCTGATTCTCAACCCTCGATATTTTGTGTATGTGAACATTCATTCCAAGTATCTGACATGTTTTTCTTTAATTTGCAAGCTTGCTTTCAAACTCTATTATGGAAAACTGTAAAAGATATACTTGCCAATAAAAACATAATACAAAAAGTATAATACATTTACATTATTTTGGTGAGCATGCAGTCCAGAAACAGCGAAACACTTACATTAGCTAATCGACTAAAAACGGTTGGCTTATCGCGAATGTGGTTTTATCAAATCGATAAACTATATAGATTTACCAATTTGAAAAGTAAAAATCGAAAAATATTTCGGTTTTTAAACCCAGTCTATCACTTGCCATTGAATGGTGTTGTTTTAAAACTAGTTTAGTTTTAAAACTAGTCCAATAGACCGACTTGGTTTTTAACATTAACCAACTCTATCGAATCTAAGAAGCCATAAGTCCTAGCTATACTAAATAATTAAATTCACGCACGACATGTAGGGTATAAACATCTGTCACCAAAGGAAATATTTCGGAACGACAGAAATACTTTCGACAATTCATAACATCCATGTGCTCCGTAGACATAAGATACCGTATGCAGATACCGCAAGATAGATACATCCCAACTTGGTATAATTGATATAATTCAGAGATGAGTTAAAATTGACCATTTTCTTTAAGGAAATAGCCAGTCTATTAACTTTTGAGATGCTATTATGGCTGACTCAGATTTCGAAATACATGTATGTGATAATTTGAAATAATCAGGCAAAATTAAAGCTAATCACCTAAACTGCTAAATTCCAAAGTTTGAGATGAATCGGATGTTATGAAACTTATTACATGTATTCCAGGCTTGTATGTGCATGTCAGGAAGTCCTTCCTACTGTCGCAACATAGGACTCATGGTACTGAAGTCGCCAAACCTCTATTTTTTTTTTTTTTTTTTTTTTTTTTTTTTTTTTTTTGAGTTGTGTGCCATCGTTTGACGTTTGTGTGCCATAGTAGAAATTATTGGAGATGTTCCCTTGCCCTCATCCAAGTCATCTATACGGCCTTATTGCAGTGAGAAAAGAACCAACCTTATAGCTGGCGGCTTCTCCAGTAATGGGCATCAGTTGATGAGCTGATCAGCATGTGCTAATGTTTTATGGGTGGATCGCCCGCCTTTCATCAACGCGGCCCACTGGTTCGATTTCTTGAAGAGCTCGTGCCGTAATATGGGATTTGATGCGATCAATTTACCCGCGTTTCGGTTTCATCCACATCTAATTTCGTTCCATAAATCTTTTATTGCTCTTATGGCGATATGGGTTTACTCGTTGTAGGCCTAACAGCCTTATGGCATTCCACACGTAGCCCTGTAGGCACTTTATAGAATTTAATATCATTTAATCTTTAGAAAGACTTAACTGGGATGAAAATGGAATCAACATCAATGGAGAATTCCTAAATCATCTGATTTTCGCAGACATGCATGACGTCGTCCTATTACCCACACCAATGCACAAAGAACTGGAAACAAATGCTCAAGGAACTGAACAGTGATTCGCCACAAAGTAAGGCTAAAGATCAACATGAAGAAAAACACAAGTATGTACAACCGTTAGCTACAACCAGAGAAATTGAGTCAACAATGATACAATCACAAAACTGGACAAATATAAGGAAACTGGTGATGGAATACAGCCATCTGGAAGAAGTAAAACGAAGAATTCAAGCTGGATGGTGTGCATTTAGAAAGTTGAATGAGCATCATGAGAGTAAGTTGCCAATAATTGTATGAAGCACAAAGCAGGCGTTCAATCAATGCATTATACCAGCATGAGCTCATGGAGCAGAGAATGGGCCCGTCACTTAAAAACATAGAGCAGGGAAACTCAAAACAACATATAAAAAAGACGGAAGATATGATATGCTAGGACACAAAAACAGATAGCAAGACGTGCAGATGGATAGGAGAGCAGACCAAAGTTCAAGACATCAAAAATAAAAATGGAGATGGGCAACGGACCACATAGCACGATCAAATGAATCGACTGGACAAAACCGTTGCACAGACAGAATGGCGGCGAATGACAAGTTCACGAAGAAGTGGTAGGCAAAACCAGATGGAGAGATGAAATTGAGAGTTTGTTGGCATGACGATGGATGATGAGCAGGTCCACGTGGTACCAGCTTGAGGAGGTCTTCGCCCTGCATTGGGCTGAAAATGGCTAAGATAGATAGATACCCTAGATAGAATATTATGCTAAATAGTAATAAAATTGGAAAAAAAACTTAATATTTTCGTATAGTTGGTTTCAGTTGGCCCGACAACATAGATAGACACAAAAACCAATCATACCTTATTTTGAAACATTAGATATTGGAAAATTGGCGGTAAACAATGGCTGCCGCAAAATTTTAAAAAAAAGAATTATATTGGATTCTTTGACCCTGAAAACAGGAATTGCATGCACAAAAAATCAAGCTGATCATCATTATTTTGTGCACTGAGCTTGTAACAAAAGTATCAGTTTTAGTGAACATTGGCGTCACATGGAAACAAATGACGAACGAGATAGTGTTCATATGTTATATAGATTCATTGCCCTGAAAACAGATAGAAGCAAGATCAGGCTCTGTCAGTATATAACCGAGATATGCGGCCATTAAAATAGAATGGCGGCCATTTTGATGACATCAATGGCAATGCGGACGCCAAGGCCAAATTAAGCCTTGGGGGATTTGTTTTGAAGTAGTCCGGAATTGCTCCAAATGACCCCAAATAGAGGCTGTGGAGCAGATATCATGGCCTACTTGCTCTCCTGATATGAACCTTAACGAGCATGCCTGGGATGCCTAGGCTGAAGCCATCAA
>JAMKCH010056864.1:0-36143 GCA_023653785.1 Ophioderma brevispina | reverse complement strand
TATATATATATATATATATATATATATATATAATATATAGTTCGAAAGGTCTATATACGTCTGCAATGTATTGAAGTTACATAATCAGTAGACCAAAGTTCGGTGTCGTCGCATTCCGTAAAAAGGCCAAAGGCCAAATTTAACACGCTATGCGGATATATCCTGACATAACAATGGAGTCTAGAAACTCCAAGAAATGAATGGGCTCTTCATCAGTGCCTGCGGCCCACCACGACTCGTTTCTGAATAGAAACACAGTTTTCTATCCCAGGCATTTGCCTGGGGATTTCAAAGAAAACTGTGTTTTTCTTCAGAACGAGTCGATGGTGGGCCCCAGCACGATGAAACCCAGCATTTCTTGGAATGTCTTCTACTGACTCCTATTTTTTTATGTTCAAGGATTATATCCGATATAGCGTTAAACTTTTGGCCTTTGCCTTTTACTATATAATAGTAATATATTGCATCCAAGCAAGAAAAAAACATAAGGCTATTAAAATTCCATTAGAGGCTTACCAGGAGCAACAACATGAGGATGATGATGACAGGCGCGTAGCCAGCCCGGTGGTTCTGAAGGGGCAATTTCCCGGTGGGTGCAACAAATTGTCCCGATCACAAGCAAAAATTTTTCCCCCGGTTGCGGGCAAAGAAATCCGAAAAAGGCTGATTTTAAATAATATCTGTTTTATTTCTCCCGATTTCCGCCTCAAAATATTTGTCATGGGGGGCACTTTCCCCCCTCTGCCCCCACCGGGCTAACACACTAATGATGAGTCTGATAGCCTTCTGGATGTTACTTTGTAATCAATTGTGTTACCAAGGTCCCACTTGCATTTACAGAGTGTGTTTCTTGCAAATGTTCTGCAATTTGCTTGTTTTGACAAACACCATGCACAAAAATTTTTCAAGAACATTTAACAAGCATGCTGTACTATGTCGAAACTACCCACGAATTTCTGGATACACCCATTGCGCCACAGCTTTATCCCCCTACTCTTAGATATGATCATCTAATTTTCCGCCTCCCTAATCATTACTCTAAAAGCGTGCAGACCTAGTAGCCCTATATTTTTTTTTTTTTTTTCGCTTTCAACACCTGCTGCACACCTTGCACTTATGATTTCATTCCTGCCCTTCGCTTTCCTTTTCTCCGGTGATAATGAGACGCTCGCCCTTAAGGCTGTTGTTGAACACCAATTCATGAGGTAAATGAAGACTCCTGTCTGGCGAATATACTATATCCCTGACTGTCTCCGTCAGTCTTGGATGCATCAATACATGCATGGGATCAAGGTGTCTGCCTCCTCAAGTGATTGCTCACCAATATTGACCATAAACACACCTAGTTTGTTGGAATACATTGAGGATGCCACTAGGTCTCTTGCTGCTATCTTCATATTCATTGATTAAGCTTTCCTCACACTAATCTGTCAGTTAGACTTTTTTTCAATATGAGACAGCAGTGTTTTCATTGATACAATTTGATATTATCGAAACTCTGATGTCAACGTGACCGGATCAGTGCCAGCAGACCTTTTGCCATGTGTCTGAGCTTTAAAGTGACGTAGGACTTTTTTTTGAGGATACAAATTTTCTCTTCAATTTTCACTGATCGGTCGTAGACCACCTACCGAGAACGTTTCAAAGGTTTTATTAACAACAAGGCAAAGACAACCCCGCAAACGTTGTTTTGAACTCGCCTTCCTCTCGCAATCGTCCCCTAGAAAACCATGCTTTTGACGTTCTTCATGCACGACATAAGTACTAATCATCATCTTATACATAAAAGACGGCGTATTCGGCTTACTTGCACTTAAAGCACTATAGCACATTTTTTTGAAGGGCGCCCCAAATTTTTTCAAAATTTGGAGATTTTTACACGGTTGCATTGGTAACGTGGCTAGTAAACTAATACCTGTGAATGGTTAAGGCTCGAAAATGTCTATGTTGTCACAAACGAAGGAATTTTTGTACTAGAATAATATGAATCGGGGATCCCCGATAATAATTCAACGGCTACTTGAAACGCCTTCCAATGGGGGTGTGAATAGCCGGGAATACGCCATGTACGTGTCCTCAATCATCCTTAGTGTTTTAATAGTTCGGGGCAAGGCAAGTTATAGGTTATTTTTCTCGAGGTGGCACTATTTCACATGATTGACGGACATACCGTAGCATTTCCAGCTCTGGCCGTTAAGTCCAATCTGGATCCCAATTCTAATTACAAAATTCGCTTATTTTGTGCTAAATACGCATTTTTAATTCTTTCTCGTCGGAATATATTTTGTCCTTACTAGAAACACACTCGGTTTAATGAAATCAGTAATCAAATACATTAACCAGCACAAATTGCCGAAAGAAACATCAAAATGTTACCAAATTCGGCAATCTTGACGAAGCGAATTCGCACCCGGAAAAAGTATCATAATCGCTTTATATTTGCTACCAGTAAAACACAAAAATTTAAAGTTTGAAAGGCACCATAGCACATGAACCAACCGTATTGTAATATTGAACACACGCTAAAATGTTGCATTTTCTCCCGAAATTCCCTGGTGCCTTATAGGATACGGTTATCGTGAGACCAGTCGGGTATCCACCACTGTCTCCTTGTTACGGGCGGCCATGTTTGGAAAGGGAATTGCTCCACTGAAAGCTGGGAATTATTCACACTGTCAATGAAAATTTAGTACAGTGTGTTATTTTTTACGCGGGGGATTTTTGTGCCAAAATGATTTTTTTGATTATTCTTACTTGTCCATTTTGGGGTGCTGATTTCAAAAAAATCTTAGGGTGGTGCCATTTTTTTCAACCGACTCCTTACAGTCGCCATTTTGGATTTAAAAAATTGGCCGGCATTTTTACATAGTATTTTTTGTCCTGTATCTCGGGTTTAGGAGCAGACCTTAGAAGAGTAAAAAATTGGGTGCAAGTAATACCCATGTTTGTTGATAACCAGGGATTCATGGAAAGGCACCGTCTTGAACTTGTAAATGATTGAGTTGGGCTGGCCATCTTGAATTTCAAAATGGCCGCCAGTGGAAATTATGTTATGTCCTTTATATCTTGGCGTTGTGTGAGGGCAACGTTAGAATAGAAGAGTAAAATGTGGTGGCAATACCCAGTTTTGATTTACTAGTGATTCCATTAAACAGCACTGGCTTCCGTGTTATGTACTAATGTTAGCTTTTGCCGACATCGTGGATTGCAAAATGGCCCCGCCATATCTAATACACTTGTTTTAAAATCTCAGCCATACCCGTATAAAGCAGTCTAAAAATGGTATGTAGCATTGCAATGGAATATTATGATTAATTCCAAACACGTTGCATGCCTTATTTTAACTCAGCCCCCATGGAAGATTTCAAATGGCAGCCACTAGGACAATGTTAGTTTTCATTAATAATGTACTGTCAATTAAATGTAACCCAAATATCAGTATATAATTACAGATTCTACTATTTTTAAACACTATCCTTGGATACCTGACGTTGATCTTGCATGTCTTTTCAGTACATGAAGATTATTTTCAGCATACTGCGTTATTTCGGGAATTGTATTTGAGGTGTTTAGCCATTGAAGTCAAATAAGATTTTCATGAAGCAAAGAAGTTAATATACATGTTATTCACCTTTTTAGAGACACAAAAAAACTTTATCATGCAAACTGGACTAAAATGCGAAAGGATAATATATAATAAGGAGAATAATATTATAGATTTTGTTATAATATTATATATATATATTATATACTCATTTCGCTAAATAGTCGTTAGGGGGGACGGATGTTTAATTATTAGTTGATAATGAGGTTTTATAGTTATTTAAATTAATTAATATTCCAGCCTTGTTATTCTAGTGGATTCCTTCATTGCATAATTAAGATTCATATCTTGACGGAATAAATCGCAATAAAAAGGGAGGTTACAGGGGAAGACAATATTTCCCCATAACGCCGTGAAATGAGTTGAATATCAAAAGATCGATTCCCCCACTAAGCCAAGGACGGATTAGCGATATATATATATATTATATCTTATATTATATATATATCTAGTATATATATATATATATATATATTATATATATAATATATAGTTCGAAGGGCTAGTCGGCAGGTATTGTAAAGTTACATAATCAGTAGACCAAAGTCGGGTGTAGTCGCATGCCGGAAAAAAGGCCAAAGCAAAAGTTGAACGCTATGCGGATATTAATCTTGGAACATAACAACAATAGGTAGTCAGTAGAAACACCAAGAAATGATGGGATCTTCATTCAGGCCTGGGGCCCACCAGAGACTCGTTTCTGATATAGAGAAAACAACAGTTTTTCTATACCAGGCATTGCCTGGGAGTAGACAAACTGTGTTTCTATCTGAGACGAGTCTTGTGGGGCCCAGGCACTGAGAAGAGGCCCATCATTTCTTGGAGTTTCTACTGAATCTATTGGTTATGTTCAAGGATTATATCCGACATTAGCGTTAAAAAATTTTGGCCTTTGGCCTGTTTTACTATATTATATATATATATATATTGCATTCCATACACGAAGAAAAAAACATAGGCTATTTGAAATTCAATTAGAGGCTACATGACTACCTGATTGATGATGATGAGCAGGCGCGAGCCAGCCCGGTGTCTGAAGGGGCAATTTCCGGTGGGTGGCAACAAATGTCCGATCACAAGCAAAAATTTCCGGTCGCAGGGCAAGGACATCCGAAAAAAAGGGCTGAGTTAACATAGAATATATCTGTTTTATTTCACGATTTCTCCTCAAAATATTGTCAGAGGGGGGTGGGGGGGGGGGGGGAGGTGGGGGGGGGGGGGTGGGAGGGCACTTTTCCCCCCTCTGCCCCCACATGGCCACTCCACCAATGGATGATGTCAGGATTAGCCTAGCTGGACTTGTTACGTTTGTAATCAATTGTGGTACAAAAGTCACTGCATTACAGAGTGCTGTTCTGGCAAATGTGCTGCATTTGCTTTTCTGACAAACAACAAGGGACACCAAATCATCAAGTTTTCAAGGAACATTTAACTGTGTTGAGGTCGAAACTATCCCACGAAATATGGGATAACACCCATTGCCGCCACAGGCTTAGTCTCACCTACTCTAGATATGACAGCTATGTTCGCCTCCCTAATCGTAGCTTAAAAAGCGGCAGGAACTAGTAGGACCGATATTTTTTTCGCTTTCAATGCTGCCACCGGCACGTTATGTCCAGAAATTCTGCACTGCTTTTCCTTTTCCGTGGTTCGAGGAAGTGAGCTCGCCTGGAAGGCTGTTGTGAAACACAAATCATGAGGTAACTGAAGGACATCCGTTGTATGGCGATTACATATATCCCTGATGTCTCCGTCAGTCTTGGAGCATCAAGTACATGCATTGGGATCAGGTGTCTGCCCCTCCTCAAGGTGACGTGCCGCACCAATATTGATTGAAGCCATACCCACTAGTGTTGTGGAATACATGAGGATGCCAAAACTAGCTTCTTGATGCTAATCTTCATATTCATGGGTAGATAGTTTAGAGCTTGCCTCACGTAATCTGTCAGTTGAGGCTTTGTTTCCATATGAGACAGCAGGGTTTTCAGTGATACTAATTTGATATTAGTCGAAGCTCTGATGTCAAACTTGAACGGATCAATGCCAAAGACCGATTTTGCCATGTGTTCTGAGTTTTAAGGGATAAAAAAGTGACAGGAGGAGCTTTTTTGAGTGAGTGACAAATGCTCTCAAATTTTCAAGTTGGTAGCCTCGGTCGTAGGGGGACCACCTACCGAGAACGGGTCAATAGGTTATTTGAACAAACTAAGCACAAAGGAAAAACCGCAAACGTTTGTTTTGTTGAACTCGCCTGCTCTCGCCAATCGTTCCCCCATAGAAAAACCATGCTGCTGTGACTTTCTGTCATGCAAGACAGGAAATACTTAAATCATCACTGTATTACATAAAGACGGCGGATTCGGCTAATTCCTTAACGCTTAAAGCAAATATTAGCACATTTTTGATTGGAAGGGCGCCCCCATTTTCAAGAAATTTGGAGATTTTTGAACTGGTTGCATGGGAAACTGGAAAGAAGGTAAAACTTATACCGTCAAGGGTTAAGCCTCGAAAATGTCTATGGTCACCAACGAAGATAGAATTTGTACTGTAGAAGAATTATATCGGGGATCCCCGATAATAATTCAACGGGCTACTGGCGGAAACGGCTTACAATGTGAAATAGCGGGAATAGCGCCATGTAAGTGTTTCATACAATAATCCGATTAGTTTGTTTTAATAGTGAGGCAAGCAAGTTTAGAGGTTATTTTCTCGGAGGATCGTGGTGGGGTGGCACTATTGATGTATGGACGGAATAAAACGTAAGCTATTTTCCAGCTCTGCAGTTAAGTCCAATCTGGGATCCCAATTCTAAGTTACAAAATCGATTATTTGTGATAAATACGCATTTTTAGCATTCTCGTCGCAGGTATAGTTTCCTAGACAATTACCAACGTAACTGTGTCAAAAAAGAGCAAATTTTGAAAATTGGGGACGCTCTTCAAAAATGTGCCAATGTGCTTAAGGGGTGGGTTTGATTCTAATTACATTGGGAGCATTACAAATATGCCAAAAAACCGGGGTTGGTGGTTCGACAAAAATTGGGGGCGCTTCTTTCCTGGGAAAGTCTCCTCTGTCTCTTAAGTGTTATCAATATATAGCTGGCGCAGATATCACGTCCAGTTCACCATAGGCCGGATTACAATCTTAATGGGATGCTTCGAACAAAGTGGTGTTGGCAAAAATAAGGAGCTGTTTACCCATTGCTGGACCTTTATTGATGAACTCGAACAACTGCCATGGCGTCGATAATGCACAAATTGTATTGATTCTCCAACCCGCGTTGTTGTATCAGCCGGTGGTAAGTCTACCAGAGAGTCACTTGGTGTGGTTGTTCCTGTTAGACTCATCAATGACATGGACAAAAGAACTCTTTGTGAAGAAGGCCATCGGAGGAGAAGAGTGATCTGCGGATAAACAGATAAAATGATAAAGCTGTTCCAATGTTTGTTCCACGAACAGATTTGTGAATGGAATGCCTGGCTTAGTCACCAACGAAATCACCAGATTTTAGGCTTCCCAAGTCTTCTTGGTCGAGTTACACTTAAACAAGTCGAGCATATTTGTAGAGATCAGGAAACCAAATTAGTATTTGACTTGCTCCCCAAGGCACCGAGACCAAGCTCATACTCTCCTGTCTACTTGCTGGAAATCAAAGTAGACTCTCTACTTGCTTCATATACTCAGGCGATTCTTTTGCCATTGTCTGCGGAAGGCTCTTGACCATAGCTGCAGCCTCGGATCTGATCTCTGAAGATTTACTGTACCTCTTCAAAGACACCCACCATATCTTCTTGTCTATATGAAGCTATTGTGGAGTTCGTGACATTTTCAGGGATTATGGTATACAAAGTTTTCTAACTGCAACAAGTTACTTCAAAGAGGAGGTCATAGCAGACCATGATATGGGTTACATTGGGTAATCGATACCACGCTTTTAAAACACTTTTCAGTAAACGATTTGATGGAGTGTCGGATGGTTGATTGGGTGATAAAGGACCAGCTTCAGTTGCTTATGGATTTCAGATATGTGCGAGTAGCATGAAGTGAGCAAAGAAGAAAAAGCATGGACCTCACAACTCTCAAAAGCCAGTGGTACTTTCCTGTTGAAGATTGCAGTTTCATGCTCTTTCGTGAAGTCAAAGATCACAAGTGTTATGACAGATTTGTGATGAGAGGACCTTACAACAAAAGGGGATATCCCTTGAGCAAGGCAACGCACTGTAGGCCTATAGAGGCTAGTATAATCAGTTGGAGGGCTCCTTAACACATCTGTTTCCATGATGGTCACTAATGATAGTCCGGAGAAGATTGGTAATCTGAAACACGTCTGGCTTGTACGTACGCAGAAAAGTAGATCGAGGGCTTTGCAGTAGGCCTAATCGGAAAAAAGGTTTTTCAGTACGCGGGGAAAGACCTTGTATTCTCCCATAAACTTTACGCAATCGTCTGTTCCAATTGCTCCACCCCTAGTCGTTGTGGATTTATTTACTCATTTAAATTTAATTATTGAAGTATGATCAAACCAAGCTAAATAAAGTGGGCGTAAGAAATAAGTACTTACTTGAAGTATTCAATTCACATATTTAAGCACTAAATTGTTACCAACATATCAGATTTAACTAAATATGAAACAGCTCCCATCCTAGAGCAGGCCCCATGGGAGTGTACGCAATGCCATACGCTTTAATTATCCCGCTTGTAAAATTTACCAAAGCGCGGGCAGGTGAAGTCGTTACTGAGTTCAGTTTAGTGGGGGGAATAAGCGTCTAATTAGGCTATCGGATTATAAAATCGACGGAAACCGGATTATAAGATCGAGCAGTTTCCCGTCTGGACTACGGTATTCAGTGAAATTTGGCAGCCATTTTGAAAATTCCAACGATGGCGACCTACTAACACCAAATTAGTACAAAAAGCAAAATGCTTTTATAGGAATCCGTGTATCCACAAAACATGGTATTGCTACCACTTTCACTTTTCTACATTACAAGGCCAAGATATGGGGACAAATTGTACATATGTAATTGGAAAATAGGCGACCATTTTGAAATTTCAACATGTGGCTGCCAACCCAAATGAGTGACAACAAGGGCGGCATGCTTTTAATGGAATCTCTGGTTTAAAAAAGGGGTATTTGCCACCCATTTTCACTATTCTCAGTGCTCATAAGCCGGAGATTACGACATAAATGTATGAAAATGGCGGCCATTTGAAATTCAAGAAGGCGGCCAAACCAAATCAGTTAAAAGTAAAAAATGCTTTCAATGAATCACTTGTGTATTCCAAAAACATGGTTATTGCCACCATATTTACCCTCTAAGGTGCTCATAGCCCGAGGGATGATCGGACAAAATATACAAGTGTGAAAAATGGCGGCCATTTTGAAATCCAGTAAGGGGATACGACTGAAAGCAGTGGTTTGGGAAAAAATGGCACATAACGGGTTTTGGAAATGCAAGCACCACCAAAATGACAGGTTAGCCAGTTAAAATCAATTTTGGCACCAGAATCCCCGGGATCAAAATATCTGACATATCAAACTATACTAATGGCTAGCGAAATCTCAAGCTGTGCTTGTTATTCAAAAATCACATCTAATGCAGTAATTACTTGAGAATTATACAAAAAAATATTATTTTTTTATTCATGTGGATAATGGGACACATAGCGGATTGTATAGTTACAGATGTACAGTACATAAAAAATATGCACAAATGTCCGAGTCGAAAAGAAATACGGGAATAAAATGAGGAAGACAGTCAGTGGAATTTCATTGGTTTAAGAGCTTTGCAGGCTATGGTTACAGATTGCGATACTACGCTTCTTTTTTTTTGCAGCTTTTATGAAGAATCACGCATTTAGTTTTTCAACTCTCCCAAACTACCACGCTTTTTGAAGTTGGTGATTTTTCAAACCAACGCTTCTAACGCGTCCGAAGCAGACTATGTGCACACAATACGTACCACAACATTACCCACTACTACCACCTTGCACTAACCTTACAATATTCCACTCATTCCCATCAAGAAAACATCTGGAGCCACCACAATTTTGGGCTCTTGCGATGCAATGTGGTGTTATTTGGCAATTATTTCTTGTTGTGGTTGTTCATTTGTGGGTTTGTTTGTTTATGTTTTTGCATTTTGTATTATAAAAGATGCACGAGAACTTGTTGTGATTATGGGAAAGATTAAAAAGACCACCACCACCCACTGCTACCATACCACTACCACCAACACCCATTACCACAATATTAACATTCCATACTGCACCACACTACCCAAATCCCTCCCTGATACACAGTCTATTGACCAAAACTGTGATAACTGAACAAAAGTATGAGAAACAATCTGACAACCAATGTTCTATTTCTTGATCATCTTATTACATTTTAGGCGCAAGTCGTACCTAGAGGATGATGGAAGGATAAAGGCAAAAAATTCTTACTAGCACTAGTGGAATTCAGTATGTTGTGTAAGAGGGTAACAAATGTACTCAAAACTACCCTGCATTCATTACTTCCACCACCACCTCTACCACCACCATCACCACACCTCTACACACCACATATCACCACCACAACTGCCACCACCTCTAACGCAAAACCAGCTCCTCTGCCGCCACCCTGCACCACCACCACTTTGTACACTCAAACCAGTCTATTCCTACCATGGAGATTATCCAAATTGCACAATATAGAGCCTACACGGATTTTGTGTTTGTTTTTTTTTTTTTGTTGCACAACACGAACACACGGCACCAAACAAACCACAGCATCTCAAAAAACAAGGTCTATTTATGGATATATATGAACCAGACGTATGTGTAACTGAGTCAAATATGGAGACCAGGACTTAACACCTGGTTTTTACCGCCAATCTCTTATTCTTGATCATTGCTCCCCTCTAGGTACGGTACTTGAAGATGTAGGCATGGGTAGGTAAAATGGCAAATTCTACTCGGTAACGTGCCACTCAAAGACGGCATCGTGAGGAAACAGTACTGTAATATAGTCCAAGGTAAGTTTGAAAGATTTTGTTGTTCACAGGAATTGTGTTGCTTGTATATGACTACATACAGTTGTGACTACATGGTTGTCTTGGTAAGTGATTGTTGGTTTGTGTTGCGACAAAGATGGAAGAGCACTCTGTGACAACCGTGGTTTGGTTTGTCCTACACCCAGTAGAATAGTAAATACACAGGGGGCATGCTGGATTACTCTCTTTACTCTACTTTGATTACCACCCAAATAGGCGGGCATTATTCAGTTGTTGTTCCGCGGGGTGGGTAAAAAAGTAAAACAAAATGTACTCGAGCATTTACACAGAATCGCACGCGGCACGCATAATATACCCTGTACGTTCTCTTGTGAACTTGCGCCCACTTCTTCCATCTCAGTCGCACTGTATGGGGCCCGCCAATTGGTGGTAATCAAAGTATACCAAGATTAGGTAAGTGCTCTTCACACCCAATGCATTTCTTTCCAATACAATTGTTGCACGGGTTGTATGAATTTATGTGGACCAAAAGACTCAATGTAAAGTAATGACACGATTCGACACCAATGTGTTGAGATGTTGTTCAATTCTAATACTCTACTCACTTACCCCTCCACTCCAGTAGTAATACACAGGCGGGCATGGATTGCTCTCATTCTACCCAAGATTCGGGTATAGTGTTCTTCCCACAATGCATTTCTTCCAATACCAAATTTGAAAGGTTATAAATTGAATTTATAGATGACAAAAAGACTCAATGCAACTTGTATAAGTAATGACACAATTGTGTTGAGATGTCGTTAAATTCTAATGCTCGCTCGCTCACTCATTCAATTAATCAATCCAATCTAACCCAGTAGTAACTCACAGGCGTGCATGGATTGCTCTCTTACTACCAAGAGGAGTGTATAGTATTCTCCCACAATTGCATTCTTCCCCAATACAATTTTTTGCACGTGTTATCACATGACTTATAGTGACAAAAAGTACTTAAATGCAAGATTGGGATGAGTTTGTTCATTAGGTACTTTTTGTCTCGCCTGAAATTTGTTAGGCAGAGACTTAGTTATCACTTTCTGTCTGTCTGTCTGTCTGTCTGTCTGTCTGTCTGTCTGTCTGTCTGTCTGTCTGTCTGTCATGCTGTCTGTCTTCCCGCCGTCCGTGTTCAAGTGCTTGCGTACGATTTATTGGAGTTCCGTAAGGGCGACTAGATTGTAACTTGGGGAAAGAAGGGGGGCCGAGTTCTCGATCTGATTAGAGTTGGGCCGTAAAATATGCTAATTAAGTATCTAATTTGCATAATTTTACAAAAATTTTCCGCAAGGCTTGTGTACAAGTTTTTGGATTCCATAAGGCCTATAATGATGTAATTGGTTTAAGGGAGGGCGGTGGAGGTCTCGAAATGATTAGATTTCGGGCCGTATTTGGGAAATTTATAAGTATGCAACATGAGCTATTAATATGAGTCAAAGTCACCCAAACTGGGTCCTAAAACAAATGTTTCACACCCAAAACCTGAGAAATACCACACCATTTGATTTAACAGGGCCATAGCCTTAATGTGTACACTTAACACCCATTAAAGTGTACATTGTTGGAAAGCTTATACTCCAAGGGTGTCTTTATCACCAAAGAACCCAAGGAAAGCAGGGTGTGCAATATCATATAGGGTGTACTGAAAGAAATGTTCATTTTTTAACCATACTTTGCACCCTGAGTTTTTTTCTAATTTTGAGGAGTAGACCAAAGCCTCCTATGATTTCTTGAATATACTTACTAGGGCTCTTCAATTGAATAAGTAAGAACTGCTTGCATCTATCAGGTAAGATATACAGGGTGATCAAAAAATGCTATCGCAAATGCAAAAAAAAGGGCAGGGTTAAATATGAAAACTTGCAGGAGTTTCTGACATTCAGTTGTTTGTACATCACTTCAATGAGTAATAATGTTAAATTCAATGATTATTTGTCTTTTTATAAGTTACCATGTATGCAGATTACAGGGTGACTCAAAAATTTGAAGAAGCTGTTCGGTGGGGTACATTCAAAATACTTTGACAGTAATCTTCAAATTGATTGTTGTATTAAGGGAATGACAAACAATTCAATGTTTAGCAATTACATGGAACATCATTATGACTTCCATGTCTTTTGTGGTTTGTTCTTACAGGTGGTAAAAAGTCCTCAATTTTCCAATACATGGTGGTCTTGCATTTATACTGGTACACGTTAAACTACTTAACCACCGTTAAACTACTTAACTAGACATAAATACTTAACAAACTTTTTTAACATGTTTTCTTCCACAATGTGCAGGGGTGGTAACTTGGTACTCTGCAAGTACCAGCTGAAGGCAGACAATTGTTTGATTTGCTTGACTCAGCAAATTTGTTCTCCAAATTAGTTCATTTATTTCAGTCCGTTTTTGTGTCAATGAACAAATTGTTAATGGAGGGCATTAGGCATTTTATGTCTGAATGTTAAGTTTAAAAGTTTTGGTGCCAGGTATGCAGTACACATATGTTAGTCCATGCACAGGCCTGCAGCAGGCACAGTTACCCAGGGCTGGTTTCAGTATTCTAAATGTTCTTATTTTCTTAAACAGGAAAGTAAAACCAGGGTACATTGTCTGACTAATAAGATTTCATTTTTTTAATGTGTTTGAATGATTGCATATTTCTTTTGTTGCTTTGTTAAATTATAAATTTAAGATGATTTCTTGATTTGATATACCTCAGACATGGTTTGAAGTTTGGAGGAGGTTACATTATTTGGGTACACCTTATTTTCATGTGTATCTAGTTGGGGTTTATATTTATGCGCTGGATTTTATAGTTTTATTTTCTTAATTACAGTTTTTAATTAACATTTATCCATAAATTTATCATCACTTATCATAAAATCAGTTACAATCCTTTGATTTTACTTTGAGAACCACTTACGTAAGAACTAATTCGAAAATGGCACTGCGAGAAGAGGAGGAAGGAAAAAATGCAGCGCTGCAGGACAAAATTGAAGTATTAATTGCACCCACTAATAACAAATCTAATTAACTACTTTAAATTACTTTTTCAAGAAAATTGAGTCTTTTAATGGGAGAGTACCTTTATCTTATGTGTGTGTAATTTGATGCTTAGCAGTAAACTGTTTAAGTGATAAGTTTCAAAGTAATGCATTTTCTCAAAAATTTGTGTGTAACGCTATGGGCCCTCAACCGCCGGTCTACAAACCGCGGGTCCATCTGTGTGTGAAATACATGACCTATTTATCCCCTAACATCTTATTAACATCCTAAGACCTGGCACTTTTTTTATTCAAAGAGGAGGAAAAAATAAGCAACAAATTGATACAAAGTCAAGGTAATTGAGCCGTAGTAGAAGTTCTCACAATAAGTGAGTACATGAAAAAAAGGCAACATGTGCAACACATCCACATATAATTTCAAGGGACCAGTTCATGAATGAGACCACATGTCAAAATCGCGTAATTGCGATAATTTTGATGAAACCGTAATCAGATACGGAAAATCCTCTCAGGCATGACAGCCTATCATGGTGCCCATCTTTGCTATTTCAAAGTGTGTGATATTATCGGCCTTAGGTATGCAAATGAGCTAATTAAATATGCGTAATTACTGTATCTCTGAAACGGCAATCGGATGGGCAAAATTCTCTTCACAACATTGAAAGACTACTATGCCATGCATTCTTTGTGGGAATCATAATGGGCTCAAAGTGAATGTTGGCCGATAAACGGGGCATTTTTTGATACAATTGATCTAATTATTCAAATATGCGTAATGCTATATCGTTGTGGTCAAAATGCATGTGGGCCACTTAAAGGGGCATTTCTTTGATAATTTTAAAATTGCAACTCATGCCGATGCGTGGTCCATTTCAGCCAAATTTGCACAGGTTCAGTGTGAAATACTACACTTTGCAAAAAAATTTATCAGGAGTTCATTTACCTTACAATTAAATTAGGTCCAGCATGGGTTTATGGCCGTTAGTATGGCCGTGTGTAATTTGGTGGTGTATTGTACAAAACAAGAAGACTTAATCTCAAAGACCCAAAAACCGGGGGGGGGGGGGGCGGGGTTACCACAGCCAACGGTAATTAACATCAATAGTTACAGTGTTGCAAAATTGAGTAAATTTAATATTTTTATAAATTTAGCTGAATTTTAAGGGATTTTGCATGACTTTTCATGATTAATATTAATATTCACATGGAAAATGTTGTGAACCCTGGGGGTGGTTTGTCAATGGAAGAGCAGGAAATCAGGACAATAAGAATAACTATAAAGGCAAACCCGGGGGTGCTACTCCTAACACATCTCTTGGTTATACTCATGTTGTGCGGACTTCTCAAGATTAATATCGCCACAATGGAAAATGTTGTGACCCCTTGGTTGGTGTCAAATGGAAGAGTGGGAAGTAAAACTAGTTGAGAAATTGGAGTTTATTTTGGCTTGCACACCGTTTTGGGGCACCCTGGACTCGCACCGTTGCACTCTGGAATCTGCTTTTTGTCTTACAGTTATGCGCGAAAGCAGGCGAGACTTGTGGTTCGAGAACCGCCTTGTTGTCACTATAAATTCATTGAGTGACACCAGTGCAAAATTAATATTAGGAGAAGTGATTGTGGGAAGAACACCGGCCTCCCATGTTATTAACCTACCAATCACCTGCAACCGAGAGCCACTCAGGATAGTCTGGAGTGTGCGTGGGGCAACAAAAAAATGAGAGCACTGCACAATTTGACTTGCTTGTAGGAGCACTAGCATGTCCTCTCTGGACTGTACATTATGAACCATGTGATTATGAATTATTTGTCACAAAGGTAGTCCAAATTGACGACTCTCATAACTTTGGAAGCCAGTGAATATGTGCAGCCTTGCCCATATTTGTTGATTCTCTAGTTACTGTGCACAAACGTTATCAAGCAATGACATCACACCTTATTTAAAGACAAATATCATTGGTTTTCGCGAAAGAGTCAAAATATTTGAAATTTACAGAATTTTTCTAAGTGAAGGATCAGTCTGTAGAATTCTCAAAAGATTATTTTTGCAACTGCAAAATTGTCAGGACATGGAAGAAAACAGCAGTGTTCAAATAATATGATCAGCTTCAAATTTGCGTTACAGTAAAGACTAAAATTCAATTTTGTCAATATTTAGATTTGAAATAGAATTTTTAGGGTTGAATTCCATTGGCTTTGTTGCTTCCACCATTGTGTTCCATTACAGCCTGTCATTGCATGAAGTTTTAAAGGGGCATTTTTTTGATCCACAACTCGTCCCCCGACTTGCCTAAAAAAAGTTGAATTTTTTTATCATCTGAACCGTTCGCCTTAGTAATCCATTGTACCTATCTACCATGCAAATTTTGTTCTTTGTTGTATCTTTTTTTTTTTAAGAATTTTCAATTTGTATTTTCTGTCTGTAAACGGACAGAAATACAGACTGTGGCCTATGAACCGTGGAGAACAAGTAATTGCTCATAATACAAACCCCCAGATTGGGATCGATCATAACTTTGGTCGTAAACTTTTCCCAAGGATATCTAAAAAAGGGTTGACAATAAATAAAAGAGAAGGTGCTGGAATCAAGAAAACACCTTACATGTTTAATGTCCTTACATCCATCCCATGATTTCCATTCTAACAATGCATGTTGTGCCCTATCAATCATCGAATGGACGGCAGGTCGGCAGTGGCGTAACCAGTGGCTACTGCCCCCCCCCCGGACAACTAAAATGGGGACGGAGAAGTCTATAAAAGGGGACGAGAAGAAGGTGGAGAAGGGGAAAAATTGGGGAACTTCTTGACTCTTGCCCCCCCCCCCGGAGGCTGGTTACGCCCTGGCAGGTCGGATGATTTTTGTCCTATTTCACCTTCATTGCTGGTGCTCTTTTTCATATTAATTTTGGATTTTTAAAGGGTCGTGGTAATTGTGTTTAAACTTTGTCTTATCATAAATCTGCTATATTTTCTCTTCAGTATCGAGATGAAATCTTACCAGCATTACAGCCCCGATGCCTGGCTCTACAGTTTTGTTTAGACACCATACAGATGACCCAATGCAGTCCTTCAATCTGACCCCTGCAGCAGTTGCCAATGTGTTCGCCATGTTCTAGATGGTCACTGCCAACGTTACTAGTAGGAGGAGGTAAGAAAATCTGTTTTAGCAGACCAGAATTTGTTTCTACTATGTCGGACTTTATATCGAGGGTGGACAATAGAAAGCCTTAAGTCAAAAATAACTGGCTGTTGTGAGAACTGTGATGTTTAATATTTTCTACTAAGTCAAAAAATCTATTCATTACTCAAAATGTAACCATCTCATAAAGCTCATACTGCACTGTAAGCAAAATTATATAAACTTTAGTAAACAACGAATTTTTAATTATGAACAGCAGAATTAAAGAAATTCTTTAATATTTCTTTAGTGCTGAGTTACGTCCTTCTGCCGGTAACTGACACATTAATCTGTTGATTACATCTTCAATCATGCTATGATTGAACACATTATTTCACTCAGACGTTTAAGCATGTCGATCCTTGGATGTTTTAAAGAAATCATCAATATAAGTGAGATAGGGAGCTAAAAAGGTGTTGCAATTCTGGCAATTGTTGCAAGCTATGAAAGCCTCAACTCATTGTTTGGCCAAATACAATTACCATCACAAGGTCGTAACTCAGAGTTTAAGGCTTTCTGTTAGTAAACAAAGTGTGCACCAGTGAGTATGTGGTGAAGTGTTATTTTGCTTTATAGGAATCTGGAAAGTAGACTTGAGTTAAGCTTCATGGTTTCAGAATCTGTAGGTGTTACTGATTATTTTGGTAATCAAACCTCAAAATCACCAAAAAATTGAGTTACGTCCTTCTTTGTCACCCTCGATATGTCTAGAAATTTTGTGGTTCTTGCTTTACTTTACGAGGTTTGAGGTCTGAGTGATTTGGCAGTCTCAAGAAATAATGATGGAAGACAGATATGAAGTTAAAGCAGGTATAATTGTGTGGTTTTCTTTTGTTAAATTCTACACACAAGTCTGATGGAATAAAGCAATTATACAAAGAAATGGAGTCACACAATTATACCGATTTAGCACAGACAGACAGACAAGCACATTTAATATAGATGTTAGCGAGGTTGTATCTAGAGCCCTGCGGGGCACACCCGCAATTCCCTGGACCGACCGGACCACTGGACCGAAAACCGGTCGGGTTTTGACTTTTTAGCAACATTTTCCCGGTCCGGGATCATTTTTGGACGGATCGGGTAGGTCAGGGCTATGTGGCTTTTGGTCTGGGGAATATTTCAAGCTTTAAAAAATCAGAGCAACATTTATGAAAATGTATGTCTGGTATTGTCCTGGTTTCATCCTTTCAACGCAGGCACTTAAAACCGCACACATCTGCATGTTCTCTTTAAACCGACGGTCAGTGAAGTTTTAGAGTAGCATTTTTGTTTGTGTTTGGTGAAAAAACCCTCAATACTGATTTGTTTCAGCCGATAGGCTGTTAAGAACCGATAATCGGGAACATTGGAATTAAAGAAATTAAGTGCACCCTTGCTGCGTCGCGAAGTCGAGATCGGCGGGCCCATTGTGAAACTGATCGCCTAGGTCATTAGTAATCCAGTCCAAGTTTTCATTTTTGGTCCTTTTTTTGGGGGCCCCCCCCCCCCCCCTTTTTTTTTTTTTAATTAACCCCAAAAAAACAAAAAATGCACATTTACATATTGAAATCGGGCGCGTTATGTCTCTTCATTCTGGCAATAGTATACGCTATGCAATTTGTTTACGTAAAATAAGCTCGTTGGCCGCTGCAACCTGTGATCTACATAGTGCTGTCAATATTTGACACAGATTGCTTGGTTGCTGCTAGTATGATGCACAACTTGTATAGAGTTATAAGGCTAATAATCCAAAAATCGGAATTTAGAAAATGAAGTAGTTGAGGGGGGTAATCAAATTGCAAATTGACAGGGTGTGCCGTCGAGCTCTAAACTGAAAAACCCTACCCATTTGTAATGATTTTTTTTTTTGTTACTTGTTTTTGAAAAACGCTGCCTCACGGCTGATTTTACACATTTTTGGAATTTTTTCTCCAAATCAGGACCCATTCTTAGGCTTTTTTCTGTTCAGAAAACCATTTTTGAAAATGGATCCATATCTAAGGATTGTCTCGATAAAACATGACCCATATCTAGGTTTTGGCTTGAAAAATGGACCCATGTCTAGGGATTTTCTGCAGAAAAACTACCCATTTGGGCACACGTTACCCGTATACCTTATACATGTAAAGTCCCCGGAATATAGTGCACCCTTCACAACAACTGCAGCAGTTTACTTTCATTATGAAAACAATATGTTCATCCATCATATCACATTTCGCATTCACTGATTAGTCCCTAACATTTACAACACTATTTTTGTCAAATTAGTTTTCAATTATTATACTTTGGATTTTGAAAGAGGTAAAATTTGACCAGAATGGCAATGACGCAAGTTAACTCGCGTAATCATTTTTGAACATAAACGTAATCCCCAAGTAACGTCGTTAACAAAAAAAAAACCACGGGCCAAAATTTTTTTGGAATCCTGAAAATTTTGTGTGTTAAAAGTTCACACTTCACAGTTACACGTCCGGTCTATAAAAAGGTGTCCAGTCCGGTCCGGTCCATGAAAAACTGCCGTCCGGTCGGGCGGGTTTGACCTTAAATTATCGGGTCGAGTCTCGGCGTGGATGGATACAAGGGGGTAGTCCGGTTCGGGGTGAAAAATCTGCCCCCAGGGGTCCGAGTTGTATCAACTTTAGCCGCTGCAGACAATAAATGTCTATAAAACAAAAGGCAATATTTCACTCATAGAGATGTTTGTTTGAAATAAGATATATGGACGAAACATTGCTTAAGAGAATGCAAACCATCAAACATTCAATATTACAGGCAAGTCTCGTCACACAAATGGTGTATATTGAAATATACACAATTCTAATATACCGTTCTGATGCTATCTGCTAAGAAAGCGATGGACACCATTCATACCTAACACCTATCAATGATATCTTTCACTCCTCTACTAACCCCCCCCAAAGGGCTTGTTAGCTATTGGGCAATACGTCATGCTAGAATAGTACTACGGATGTTGCTGGTTCGATCCACCAAGCGCCATGGGTTTTCAGCACTTACTGCATTGGCTATCTCCAAGAAAAGATATTCATCAATTTCTATAAATCTTCTTTAAGCATGGCGTTTTTTAGTAAGATCTCCCAATTTTGTCATTATCAATGACTGCTCCGCTTTCTATAAGATGCATTCTAATTCCTAATATACTAGTTGAATTCTTTGTCTTGAAAACTAATTATCAAATACACGGATTCAAAGCAAGGGAAAGAAGTGATTTTTCAATTTTTTACAAACCAATTTGTGTTTAGGTGGATACAACTGCCAACTCTGCGAGAATTGGGCCTACCTGCCAGCATCATTATAGATCACAAGCTACCAACATAGTACCCGGAAAACATGAGGTTAAGTTTCCGTAAGGTATGTCATGTGTTTTGACAGATTAGTTTCCAAACAACTAGAATCATTGCAAAAGGCAACAATTATGATCCCCGGATCTCCTTTCATGCAACCCAGTTGCACTCATGTCGCTCCACTTCTTGATTCTCTCCCTTGGTTACCAGTCATCACAGGATACTTTCAAGTTCTCCTTCAGACTTTTTAAAGATGTGCATTTCAAATCTTCCAATTACGTTGTCTTCATAAAATCCCTTACACCCTTCGCTTAGCTTCAGCAATCTGTCAGCTTGGATATTCCGCTTTCAACAAAGACAGCTGTGGTCAATGCCTTTTCTATTTCTGGGCCACACCTTTGAAATGAGTTGCTTCCACATCCGTGGTCTTGAATATTCATCTGCCCTTAAAAGTCTTCTTAATTCACATCTTTTTTGTAGCTCTTAGTGTTTTCATGTTTTTTTTTCCTTTTCTTTACCGTGCCTTGCCTACTTTGTAAAAGGCACTCTATAAGTCTTATTATTATGTTATTTTATTAGCCAGTTTCAGGCCGCAAACTTGGCCACCTATTGTGCAATTGCGATCGTTAATTATTAGTGTATACGTAAAGTGGATATTTCACGAGTTACTCTCCGTTCGGGGCTGAGAATTGGCTGAGGGGCGTAGCCCCGAAGCCATTTCAGCCACGAATGGAGAGTTACGAGTGTAATTTCCGACTAACACACACTGGGCCGTCCACTATTGCCCTCCCTTTTTTTTTTTTTTCGCTCCATTATTTTGGCACGAATGGAGTGGTTTTTTGAAGTTAGTTACTCATTCACAATAATAATCAATTACCTGATTAAAGCCGGATAATGTTTTCAAAAGGTTGTAGGATGTTGTGAATTAGAGTCTTTAGAACGCATATGGACAAAACATTCTGTGATGTATAATGATGAATATTAGGTTCAATATTGATCGGCAATTTTCAATGTCTCGCCTCAGCATTTCGTACTGCAGATTTCATTGGTATAGTTGCGTAGTTGATGTTGTTGTCACGTTTGCTACAGAGTTGATGTACATTTATATTTGATTACTCGTCATATGCACTTTCATTCCCTGTTGATAATTAGAGTAGATACTGGCATGATGGAACTTACCATGCTAACTGTTTTGTAAACGAGAAATACAAAATTGGATATGACCCGTATCTTGAATTACAAGCTAAATGCACTTCCAACTTGAGGATGCCTTGTAATAGATTTTATTGTCTTATGATCAATGATTTCGTTGTTCAAAATGAAATAACCCTGAATGTGCATGGATATGAATCCACAATCTGAATCTGAAGGTAGTTATGGATTTCCCGACGATGAGGATCTGTACCTACTGTATCCATAACCCACATATCCAGTACTGCCGATTGCAGAATCATAATTCGAGAAGATACGGATCGACTAATGGCTCTATATGGGGACAAAATTTCATCGTTAAATTGGTGTATTTTTCTCTCCCTGGATATGCCAAGGATTAAGAGGAACTGGTATAGTGTGAAGGTGCGGTGGGCTCGTTTTTTCCTATTAGGCCAAAATATGTCGGCTTTACACTCGCATACGGTTTTCAAATCGCATTTTACCACATTCTTTTTTTTTAAGGAAGTTTTTTCAATTTTTTAATCGTGGCCGACTAAATATGTCGCGGACATAGTTTCATACGATACCCCCTTAAAATTTTACAGGAGACTGTTTTTTTTATTTATGACATACACTCACAAACACTCTAACGCTAAAACCAATTTAAAACAAAAATGGTTACATGTCAACATGAAAAACCTGTTGGCTAGCGCATAGCCTTATTTGACTTAAAGGTGCAACTGGAGATTTTGAGGCACCCAAATATTGCGTCATAATGTAATTTCATATAGATTAGATACTCAATATTATCTTACCTTGTATTTCGCTACAGAATGCCATTAAAGAGAGAAAAAAGGGATTTTGATTTGATTATATTTCAATGTAAAACATAGTCTGAATTTTCTATTTGCATCTTATACAATTAGAAATTTCCCAATTTTTGTACCACAGAATCATTTCTCAGCTTATCTTTTAGATGGGAATATTTTTGATGGAAAGCCTTACATCAGGGCAAAAATCAGTACTGTCGATTTTGTAAGGAACGCCTATGTGGAAATCTCTCGTTGCACCTTTAATTGGCTCTATAAAAGCAGGCTTTATTTTTTTTTCTGTCCGTGCCACGACAGAAAAATCAAGCATACTAATTATCATCTTATTAGCATAAAAACGGTGTATTCAGCTTAAATTATTCCTTCATGTGTGATGATTTTGACAGTCATTTAAATAATGCAAAAACTCAGGTTCGAAAAAATGGGGCGCTGCTTCCTAGAAATGTCCTACTTTGTAAAAGGCACTCTAAAGCTTATTATTATGATTATTTTATTAAGCCAGTTTCAGCCAGCAACTGCCACCTTATTTTTGGGCAATTGCGATCGTTAATTATTAGTGTATACTAAGGATAATTACACGAGTACTCTCCATTCGTGGCTGTAGAATTGGCTGTAGGGGCGTAGCCCGCATCCAGTCTAGCCACGAATGGAGAGTTCCGAGTGTACTATCCGACATTAACCACATGCGTGGACGTCACCACTATTTGCTTTTCGCTCCTTATTTTGCACGAATGGAGTGTTTTTGAAGTTAGTTACTCATTCCCTCAAGAAATAATCAATTACCGATAAAGCCGGATATGTATTCAAATCAAAGGTTGGTAGGATGGTGTGAATTAATAGTCCCTTTGAACGCAATCCTAGGAACAAACATCTGGATTTGGTAATAATGATGAGATTAGGTTCAATTTGATTGCATTTTCAAAAGCCTCGCCTATCATTTCGTACTTCGATTTCATTGGTATATGTGCGTAGTTGATTTGTTGTCACAGTTTGCTACAGTGTGGATGTACATTTTATATTTGATTACTCGGCCATTGACTTCATTACCCTGTTGATAATAAGAGTAGATACGCTATGATGGAATTACCAGCTAAATGTTGTAAACGAGATACAAGTGGATATGAAACCCGTATCTTGAATTACAAGCTAAATGCACTTGCAACTTGAGGAGTCCTTGTAATATATTTTTGTATTATGATCATGATTCGTTGTTCAAAATGAAGTAAACCTGAATGGCAATGGATATAATCCAAAATCTGAATCTGAGGGTGTTATGGATTTACCGAAGGAGGAGGATCTGTACATACTGTCTCCATAACCCAGATATCCAGTAAATGCCGCTGGCAGAATCATAATTCGAGAATACCTACTGATCGACTAATGGGCTCTATACTGGGGACAAGATTCATCGGTAATATGTGATTTTTCTCCCTGGATATGCCAAGGATTAATAGGAACTGGTATAGTGTGAAGGTGCGTGGGCTCGTTTTTTCCTATTAGACCAAAAATATTGTCGGCTTTACGCTAGCATACATGTTTTCAAATCGCCATTTTTTTTTAAACACATTCGTTTTTTTAAGAAAGTTTTTTCAATTTATTAATCGTGGCCGACTAAATATGTCGCGGAAATAGTTTAATAACCGATAAACCCCCTTTAAAATTTTACAGGAGAACTTGTTTTTTTATTTATGCATACACCTCACAAACTACTAACTAAACCAAAATTTTAAAAAAAAACACAATGGTTTACATGTACAACCATGAAAAACCTGTGTAGCGCATAACCTTATTGACCTTAAAAGGTGCAACGGGGAGATTTTGAGGCACCCAATATTGCGTCATGATAGTAAATCATCTAGCTTTGATCCTCAATGAATATTATCTTACCTGTATTGTTCGGCTACAAATGCCTTAAAAGAGAGAAAAAGAGGATTTGATTTGATTATATCAATGTAAAACATAGGCTGAATTTTTCTATTTGCAACCTATACGGAAGTAGAAATTTCACAATTTTTTGTACCAAAGAATCATTTCTCCGCTTAATCTTTTAGGAATGGGAATATTTTTTGATGGAGAAGCCATTACCATCAGGGCAAAATCAGTACTGTCCATTTTTTTAAGGAACGCCTTGTGAAATCCTCACTCGGTGCCACCTTTAATTGGCTCTCTAGACACATGGCGTTTGATTTGTTATCTGTCCGTGCACAGACAAAAAATCAAAATGCAGACTAAATTATCATCTTCGATACATAACACGGTGTTAATTCAGCTTAATTATTCACTTCATGTGTGATTGATATGCTTGCACAGCATTTAAAATAATGCACAAACTCAGGTTCGAAAAAAATTTGGGCGCTGCTTCCTAATGTCCGCGTTTTTAAACTGAAAAAAAAAATATGAATTTTTACGTCGGCATTAAATTTTTCCTATGAAACAACCTGAAATTCCAGTCATATACTTTTACACAAATGTTACAAAGTAAGAAAATACTATGATTATGATTTAAGCTTAGATTAAATAAACAGAAACACAATTAAATACATATACAGAAAAGCAAAAAGAATACAAAAACCAGCAAGTTTCTTTTGATTTTTGACAAATATTAAAAAATAATACTGAACAAAAATATTGTAGGCCTAAGTACACGATAAAACAAAGGTTGAAGGAAAAATGAAATACAAGTAAGATCACCCATGCATGAAATATAAGATCCAAACAAGTCAAATTTCAAAAAATTCAAACAAAGAATTTATAATAGTTGAAAAATGTTTAATTGAAATACTCCAAGTACAAACTATAAAAAAGTACATTCTTGTGGAGATTGTCATAACTTACACTATGAAAAAATACCCAACACACAAACTAAAAAGGAACGAACCAACAATTAACTCGTTGTAGGGTATAACATCGTTATTTTCATGTGATTTTTATCAACCGCAAATCTATTTCTAAATTGGGCTCATATTGTAATACCTACTTTGTATGTTGTTTTGCCTGCATTGTTTTGCGCGAATGAAGCGAATGTATCCAATAATAACACCATTCGTAAACTCGGCGAAGCATTCGCTTTTCTGAGTTCGAATGGCGGTTATTGTTCTTACACTTTTCGCTCTCCATTCGTTCAAAATACTGGAGGCGAAAAAACAATAGGGTTACGTCACAGATGTGTGTTCACTGTCTATATGGCAATTAGTTTGGTATTTTTAGGAACATTTGGTTGAAAAAATGACATGGTGTTGATTAGGGGGGTGTTTATTAGACAATACGTTATTTCTTTTTCTTTCTATAAAAGAAATTCTCAGTGTGATGCTTACTCTGCTCAAAATAGTCCACAAGCTTTCTTTTGTGTGTTCACTATTCAGTATTCTTGGAGTATGAGCCCTGGCTACCAGCTAGACATCTCTCCCATCACACTTACCAAACCATAACAGAGAAGAATACCTAAACAAATATCATCTACTATCATACGTAAGTACCAAATTATCCTGTTTTATACATTCGTTGTACTTTAGATGACAGGGCTTTTCAAAATGGTACACGATTCTTTGTGGGGCAATACATTTTCATATTGAGGCCAAATCACTTAAAGGGCCCGAACAATTACAACAATAAAAGGCGGTCATTCTGAAAGGGAGTCTAACTTAACACCTGGGTTTAAACCATGGTTAGTCCCCTACTATTGGACCTTTTTCCCTTCCAACATTCTCTAAAAATGTTGCTAGTAGGTGAGGAAATTCCTCATGGATGGGCCTGAACTTGAGGAATTTTCCTCACCTGTTCATTTAACTTTCACAGTATTTGAGAGGGACAAGGTCCACTCGAGTAGGACTAACCTTGGTTTAAAACACCAAGATCTACGAGTTAGATCTCTGTTTTCAGAATAGCAGCCTTAATTTTTCTGTATTGCATAGGTAAAGGCATATCACCAACAAACAATATCCTTAAATTGCTAATTTCATTTGAATCCAAAATACTTTTAATGTGAGCGTTAATGTGTGTATGACAAGAGCCCATAGATTACTATACAAATAATTTCCAGTAATGTAAACAGAAAAAACCATTCTTGGTCTTGTTGGCATCATAATGGAAAAGAAGTCAGCCCAATCTTCTTCTTAGCGTATCCAACAGTCATTGGTAATGGCTTGTGGTGGTGTCAAGGATTTATTCAACTGAGTGTGCTGACCGTGGCCGCGTGTATCCCATATACGGACGCTTCCTAACATGGCCCGTCTATTTGAGGCTGGCGGTTGGTAACACATTCAGGGGGTTTTCCACCCTACTCTATTCGACACTGACTTCGATGTACATGTCATCTGTTACATCTCTGTACAACGGGACCGACGCTTAAAGTCCCTCGAAGGCGGGGGATGCTTCACCATGAATCCATTTGCCCAATTTCCCACAAGTGAACCATGGGGAGCGGTATTCTGTATTTAATCAGTACTGGTATACCGATCAAATCCAGAATTTTAAATAATTTTAAAAATATTTGTTTGTTATGAGAAAAATATATGGTTTCTAATGATCCCAATTCTCATACCTGGGGTGGTTTGTGGGGTCGAGGCTGAGGATCGGGTTAGTGCCCTTAACATGGCAATGATTCTTTCAGGTTGTTCTTTTAATTGGAAAGCCATAACAGCCACATTCTTTTTATGTGCCTGTTTGTGTATACCTTCAAACATTTTAAGTTGACAACAATTTCGGATCATGAGATTCCACTTACACAAAAAACGTGAAAAACATCGTGAAAATACCAAAATACCCTAAATCCGGGCCATGAAATTATACAGTGCATAAATCTGAATTACAAAAGCCTGAAAATTCCTTATGCCTGATATTTCAAGCCACTATCAGCAAATTTTCTCTTCAAAATGTTATCGCGCCCCCCTATTTTTCTCGAAGTCCATTTTTTGCACTGTTTTTTGTATGAATTGTTGTATAAAGGACCCCCTGTAAGTTCAGTGGCCAAGCTTAACATGTCGTACTTGGTCAAGAAAATTAACAAGTTTTATTCCATGTTTAGTAACAAAATCAGGATCCGCTTTTATTAGTAAACAACAAGTCGCAATGGCATCTTCAAGATCGCTTTATAGTGTGTGTTTTTCCCCTGAACGAACCGTGTTGATCGGCAAAGGTGGTTTGATCTGACTCTAATAATAGCATTTAGAGACAAAATTAGGTGGCGGATGACCTTTTTTTACAAAATCTTTTGTAAATCGAGCAGATCTATGGCCATTTGGCTCCTGAAAATGAAGCAGGCAAGCTTTTTCACTCAGGATAATTTTTTAGGTTGGTTCCGTGGGTTTAAAAGGGTTTTGTAGCATGAAGTTAATGGGGATTTTCTGCTACTTTTCTGAAAAACAAACAAACCTGATCTTCAGCCTGGATTTTGCTATAAACTCACCAATCCAATATGTTGGCTTAAATATGTTTAGGTCAAATGATTGTCAGAGAAAAAATAGCAAATTTATTCTCAATGGCAAAAATACACTTTTTTTTCCAAACACCTCAATGGAGGCAAGGCAATGTATAGAACAACCAAAACAATACCACTTGTGTGTTAGTGGTGAAATTGAAGGAGTCTATTTTTGTAATGGTCAGCCTTTGCAACCATACATTACATAACTTGCTAATACCTGTGAATGGTATTGGGGTTTTTCATACCCCATATGCATGTGTGGTACTATTATAAACAATGTGACCCCTTTACAACCCAAGAACAATCACAGTCCCAACACCACCCTTTTTTTTGGCATGATGTTGTTGTGAAGACCAGTTAATATCACATAAGATATCAACATTAGGTCACAAGACCTTATATTGTTATGCCTTGCTATTCAATTCAACCCACCAAAGTGGGCAGACAACTGTCTACATGAAACACAGTTAACTGTTAGCATTCCTGCCTTTTGTCTATGTAAATAACAGATACTGTTAGCATTCCAGTCTTTTGTCTACTTCCAGGTACACGTGCTTAAAAGCAAAGAATATTCTTGAGCATCATCTGTGGGATAACAGCATTTTTGTGTGACTTTGAATTCCATCACTTGGCTAGTGTGATTAGGTAATATAAAGACAACCAAAGTCATACTTTGCTTTGTTATTAAGATAATTAACTGGTGATTTAGACATTCTGACCTGGTTTTTGATCAAATGAGCAATAAGTCTCTGGGACTTGTTCCTGGTTTTTTGTAGAAGTGGGTCACATATAATAGGCAGCTCATTGTGTGTAAAGAGGTGTATGCCCTGTTTCTATAAATAAGTTTAAACCGAGTGGGTGAAAGTTATACTTGTGCTAATGAGTGCTCATGCACTCTGCAAGTAAAGACATTGTTTCTTTATTCTAGACATCATGACTTGGTTATTTTGGAAACCTATGGTTTTTTACAAAGGGAGGCAATATTCCTAGCACATGTGCACGCTACATAGTTGTCATTATTTGCCCACATGTTGCAATATTGGCAAATAACAAATTTAACCCTAAAATTCCAATGACTTTATTTACAGAACTTAAAATCCATAGAACCAACCCAACAACACTTTATCTTCAGGAAAAAGCTTGCTAGATTCTTTTTCAGAGCCCAAAATGGGGGGCCATAGAATCCACACATTTTAAAAAAAAGTTGTAACTGCCCACCCCTAACAAAATGGGCATTTTGAATTTGGAAAAAAATTAACTGATTGTGGCTTTAATTTACATGGATCAATCTCATACTTGCCCAATGACTAACAAAAGGACAGAAATAAAATTTTTAATTTTATTTTGCTCATGTTTTGCAGGAAATGTGCAGAATGTGAGATGACACCATCGCAGACTTCCTTTGATTGTGCCAAAAACAGTACCAACTTAACTCCTCACACCACAGACTCTTACACATACTTCCCTGTAGTAAGCATACCTGATGACATCTGCAGCTGCTATGCGTGTACATGCTTGCATCCCTGCCGTACAAGGGCTGTGAGAGAGAGAAGGAAGATGAGAGATAAGTCACTAAGCTCTTTATACCTAGGAATGGGTGTGTGTTGTTCTGACCGGACAGGCATGGTGTAGTAGTGTAAAACTTTGTGATGTTGTTGAGTCTCCAATGCTTTAAGTAATATCTGTATGTTTGTCCTATAATTCCTAATGTATGTTTTTAAGTTGGGAAAGTAATTTTTTATGATTTTTAACTGTTGTGGAAAAGTGGGCATTATTTAAGTGCATGATGAAGTGCATTCGGACATGTACGATGAAGTGGATTTTTGTTGGCAAAGTACTTGTGATCTGTCACATCAAGGTCAATGCAGATTATGCAGTTGCCACTGAGATGCCAGTGATGGTAAAAATCTTGGGCCACCAAGGCCATTTCTCTGCAATAGCATGGCAACGGTGAAGTTGTTACCAATGCTAGTATTGCAGCATGTAACAGGCTTATGGATGACACCAAACTTGCCCTTATCTTTATTAAAATGGCCAGCCCACCAGATCCAGGCTAGGTAAAAAAGTTCTAAGACTGAGCACCATTTCTATAGGAATCCCCGACCACAACTGGACGATTGAGGTATTTTTGATGGCTGTAATGAATGCGAAGGGCATGGTTGACAACTCAAAACTGCATGATTTTGCTATGGAAGGTCAACAAGTTAGCATGAGTGAAATAGATTGAAATGAGCGGTGTTGAAAGAAAACATGGTTGTATTTTGGATTAAATTATATGTTTTTTCTGTTAACAAAGGTTTCATTTACAGGTTTTTGAATAAAGGATAATTTAACTTTTTAAGTCATCAATAACAAACTTTTAATTTTGTCATAAAAAAAATAAAAAAAATAAAAAAAATCAGAAATTAAACAAAATTATGCCCAAACTCTCATATTGAGAAAATGGATTCTGTTATTGTTTTTATTATAATATTAACCATTGCATATAGTGAATATTTATTAATCTTCCCTTGAGATGGCCAGCAAATGCAAAGTGTGAAAAACAAAAGTGAACTTGGCCAGATTTGAACCGGCGACCTCTGTGTTTTATCCCGGTTGCTCTTGCCAAATGAGCTAAAAAGCACAGGGTGGTAGAGGAGCGATAGTTATGATCTATAGGTGTGGTAGGTCCGAAAGAGTGTCCATAGCTTTCCTAGTGGGTAGCAGCAGAATGGTTTATATTTACATATATAAGATTATATTTGTCCCTGAACCTTCCAACTATTTAGTTCTCCAGGTAGACAAGGGTGAATATTTATTAATCTTTCCGAATTCATTGGCAATCCAGACACACAAACATAATATACACAGCAAGATTCCTACTCACAGTGTAATCCAGAGCTTAAGCTACTCCATGTGTACTCTTAGCTCAACTCCAAGGGTACCCTCTTGATGCATTATTGATGCAGTACCTACAACTAAGTACACAAGCCACTGGGTGGATAACAGCTGTGTTTATTTAGCAGTACCATCCTATAGTGTACTCTGCAGTTGCCTGCTAGGTGACTGACAGGAACCCATGTAAGCCACCAGTAGTGGAGTACCTCTGCAGCTACTCCTCGGAAGTACCTATACAGGTACTCCCATACCGGCCGCTTAGAAGGCAGCACTTTGAACCATAGAGGGCGCCAAACATTCCATTGTTGTTTATGACTTTCTGATAATTATCAAGCTTCGATATTTGAGTTGAGCATCACCAAAAAACACTATATATGACATTTGGTGTAAAACCATATTACAAATGTGACCAAAATGTTAAATAATGGATAAAATTGAAATAATCACACAGAGCTCAAAGCTCATCTACATGGAAGTACCCACGCAGGTACTCCCACATAGTGTGACTAGTGGTTAAGCTACTGCGTGTGTACCCAGATGGATGATTACCCCCACTTTTGCGGCCGGTGATGTGGTACCCATGCGGGTGGTAACTCTGTGGTTACAGGTGTACTTCCAGGGCGCAAAATAACCGAAGGCACCGAAGGCAATTGCCCCTACCAGTTGCTTTGATGCCCTATTTTTTTGCCATTCTTGGCCCTATTCATTAACATGTAATTGCCTTGATGCCCTTTACACAATTGAAAATTGCCTTGAAATTGGCTGCCCTTTAAAAATCTTATTTTGCACCCTGGGTACTTCAAAGGTACTCCCATGAAGAAATTGGTGTGTTGTAATTGCTGCGTTCGATAGTGGAATGAAAGCCATTGCCATGTGAAATCACTTTGTCTACATCATCAAGTAGACTTGATCGGGGAGACCAATGATAACGAGTGTTGAAAAAAATTCTATGAAACATCATCAGACTTCATGGGATTGGTCTTTTTGATGCCGAGAGGAAGGAGGATTTAACTGAATTTTTTAGCAAAAAAACTTCACATAACCCCCTCTTGCATTCAAAAAATTCGCATTCCCCCAATTTTATGGCAATTTCTCTGTTTAAAGTTCATGTTTCCATCTCTCCTTGATGAAAACATTCATGGTCCCCCCTTGCTTACAAAAATTGTTTGTATTCTCTAGGGTTGTTGTCGACAAGGCTTTGTCGACAATATTTTCGCGACATGCATTTATTCTTGCTGTCGACAAGCATGGACTGATTGTCGATAAAAATCTAGTTATAAAATTACCTTATATAAGCTTAAACATCGCCGATATTTAGCGATTTCCTCAACAATTTTCTATATTTTTTCAGCTATCTTTTAAGTCGTTGTCGCGTCACCATCTTGTTTTGCAAAACAGATCCCAGTACCACTGCGCATGTGTGCGAAGGACGGGGAAATCCCGTATGACTTAGCCGAACTCACTCGAATATGGCCGAGCAATCGCGAAATAATCGCTACCCTTTTGAAATCCCTTTTACTTAGGACGTAAGTCGCACGTTACTCCCTACTGACTCGTGATGCCTAGCCGACTTTCGGCAATAATCGAAGTCTGAATAATGTCAAAATGCGACGAAGAAAAAGAGTGGAATATCAACAACGTAAGTTACAGGGTACTGCCGCTGGTACTTATTTTTCATTCAAAACATTACATATTTTACTTTAAAATGAAAGATTTGCACCGTTACCTCATGTCATATCATTTTAAGACAATATGGTTGGAATAAAAGGGAAAGCTTATTTTTGCTTTCGGTCATGAGATGTTCAGGGTGCTGAAATTTGTTTCCATTCCACATCACCTAAAACTATGCCCATTGCGCTTACAGCAGTACACGCTGCGTGACTCGCGTCGTGTACAATGCAAAACTGAACATGGCGAACTCCTAGTGCGTAAAATTGTTTAGACTTTTTGGCGACACCTTGTCTACGTCGGATCTTGAGATTTGACGATTGTCGACAACAAAATCCTACGCGACAACAACCCTAGTATTCTCCCTCAAATTCTCAATTCCCCAGAGCATAATGACATCTCCTTTTTCTAACTTAGTATTATGTGCCATGTCATAATAAGAGTAACGTGTTAAACCAAAGTATAATTATGTCTTATTGAATGTTGAAACCACAATGCGTCAGTTTGTTAATATACTCTGGCATAATTTTGTTGTTACATTGCACACGCGTGCGTCCTTACATGCGTACGCCGCCGTTTACGTGCAACACGATGGTATGCCGTTTTGGCGGGCATGCAAGCGTATTGGAAAATGTAAACAAGGATTTTTGGCCGCGACTATACTATGCACTCCCTGTAATAATTGTGCCAAATTTATTGTATTCGAGTTCAGCATAGTTTTGTGTGTTGAACACCCAATAATAAGCGAATGCTCTTGTGTTCATTTTAATCAATTTCTTTCTGCCATATTTTATTTAGGGTCTGTACTGTAACAAAAGCCACATGAATAAAATATGTGCTAAAGGTGTTGACACGCTCAGTTTTTTTTTTAAGTTCCATAACATTAGTGTTGTGTTTGTAATAGTAAAATTCATTTTAACTTGGTCCAAATTGAAAGCTACCAAAATTGTGTACTACCAAAATTTTATAATGGATGGTTATCAGGTCATCAAAAGGTCACAATTTTGTTATTTAATGCAGTTATTTGCATTATGATATTTCACTGTTTGTAAACCATACCTCCAGATAAACCGGTAGTATTCGATGGTCGTTTTTATCATTCAAACTACACCATAATGCCCAATTACCTTTTAAGGCGGCATTTTTTGTATTGTTCAAAACTCACGGCTATTAGTCCCATGGTATATAATGCATAAAAATATTCCTAGATCTGATTGGTGGAACTATGTCACATGACATAGAATATTCTTCTCTTTTCCCGATTTATCATAGTGATGTATCATAGGAAATAGAACTTTATAAGTAAACTTTTTCCTGAATCCGCATTTAATTGATGTCCCGACTTTGTGGCAATGCCTGGTACTCATCGGCAATCTATAACAAATACTACCTGGTTAGAGGGAAATAGGTCACACTATTTTTCTGAGGTACTGGCTACGGGCATATTTCACCACGAACCCGAAAGGTGAGGGGTGATAGTGGCCTAGCAAGTACAAAGGGAAAATAGTGTTGCCCTGTTTTCCAATATAAAACGATAGCCTTTTGAACATGCTTTGCTGGCCAGTCTAAACATACCACATGCATAAAAAGCATGTTCGAGAGGCTAGCATGGTCAAAATCAGTGATGGAGTAGGAACCCACACTTATCCACGTGCTCCTGATGCTAACTCAGCTTAATTTTTGTACCAAGTCTTGGTTAACAAAACAACTTTTGCGGTATTATAAAGAATTTTAATGCATTGATTACGTAACATCGTCTATCTCAAAGTAGCCAAAATGCATCATCAGCCATTTGTCAACGTTGTACTTGGTTCAAGTCTTATGTCCACCACCCCCCACTAGCCTTACATTCAAACTGTCGGCCATTTTTCAGTGGCAGTTAGTGAGCGCAATTCTTTGCTACGGCTGATGATCATAAGATACCAAATCTGAGACTTGCGACCACATTTGATAACGCTATACAAGAGTTCGGAAAATGTTAGAATAATTGGTTGAAGAAATGTAAAATGAACAGACCAAACTCAGCTTCCCCAGAACTGCAGTAGTTTTCACCCTATTTTATTTTTTAGGAATAAGAGAATTAAAGGTTGTGAACCTTGCAGGAAAGTTGTCGAATTTAAAGTAGACAAAGTTATAAGTTTCCTATCTGGTGACTTCGAGTTGCAATAAGGCTTTGGTTCTTTCAGGGATTTTCAAAAGACCAAACAGAAAATATAACAAAAATAAAAAAAATAAACAATTTAATAAAATAATTTGATGGTCTTCCTTAAATGAAATAATTTTTACAGTTGGATTTGGTCCCCAACATATGACAACTTTAACAGGAGATATTAAATTACTAACAATTCAACTCGCATATATATTCTGTAGTGTCGCTCTTATAGCAGGGTCTCAGTCATGTGGGTAATTTTTGCAATTGGTTCCATTTGTAATGGTGTCCCGGTTAATTTGCCAAAGGAGGAAATGTCCAATTTTACACACAGTTGGCAATTGTTGCTGTTGTTTATGTCATTGGAAAGCTATCCTTACCAAATTTGTGTGACACAAAGATAAAATGTTAAATATTGTAAAAAATTAAGGACATAGTTGATTTTGCGCATAACTCAGGACAAGGGCATAATTAATGGGGAGGGGTTGCTCCTGGTTGAATATCAGGTAGACGTTTAATATTGAAGTCCATTGATGCAAAATGAGGTATGACAATTGATAAGTTCATGCGATGTATGATGTTGTGCAGTGTGCTTGACGGAATGAATGATGCAATACCTCATTTGCATCAAATGGGGACTTCTACGTGAAAAGTCTACCAAAATATCAGGTTGCAGTTGCTCCCCAACTCAAAATATTTGGACAAAAGGAATAACTTTTAATTTTGTTGTAATTACAGAGGGATTTGGACATTTTTAATATTAAAATTGGGCTAATTTTCAGGCATTATCGGGTTCACGGCCCACTCTTCTAAAGCATTACATTACAACGGAATAAAAGCTATACTTTTGTACGTTAATGTTTTGGCTGGAAAAAGTGGGCCGTATTAACACGATATTGCCTATATTTTCATGAGTTTTCCCACTCATTTGGTTCGTTTAGCCGTTGTTTGTTGGAGCAAGTCACCTGACGACTTTGAAAAATAATGCTCCCCTGGACCGCGTCCTCGGATGCCCTTGAACTGGAGGAAGCCATGGAAATGGTCCAAGAGCTGATTTCAGACTCACATTTCATTTGAGACATGTGATTTTGTGTGTGTATAAATTTCCAAAAAAAACATTAAGGTTTTGCAAGCAGATATTCCATGATATTGTGTACATGTATAAACATCCTGTCAGACAGGCTTGCTAAATGATGCCTTAAAGCAATAATTCCATCTCAAATAAGGACTTAAACACCTCTTATGTTACAAAGGCAGCATTTTTTAATACCTGCCACATGTTTTGATCGAGATCTCGATCAACTGAGCACAGTAAGTGTTAGGGCAAATGTTACCTTTACATTAAATTTAAGTCTTGAATGGATACTGACAGGAGATTGTAAGTGCAACACGCTACGTAGTGGTTCAGTTGTATTAGATTCTTTGGACCAATAAGTATCGCGAAATGAGGTGCTATGCTTCGCCTGGCTCACACAGTCCACGCGCACTGTTCGTTCATGTCCAACAAATTTTTAATCAGACTTTAGGTGCAAAATTTCACCTGGATGGGTACCATTAGGTGCAAAATTTGATTCTGATTGTCCATTTGGTGCCAATTTCATCTCATTTTAAAATATTACACCTAAAAAATGTATTTGAAGTTCTTAACATTGCCAAAAGTATTTATTATTATCCCTGTGCATGGCTGTGGACAGAAGGGGATTTTGCGACTTTTTCTTTTTGCCGTCAGTGTCCGTCTCCACAGGACAAGTTGCTGTACTCACATCCCTCATCCAATTTGAAGGACTTCTGGTGGATACAGATTAGGTCAAAAGCTCAAAATTCCGCCGTACAGGATATTTTGCGATTTTTTTAGTTTTGCCGATATGCTCGAGATTTTACTTCACGGTATTGACACAAGGCAATACAAATCTATTGGAAAGCTATTTTCGCGAGTTTTTATTTTAATGTTTTTAATTTCC
>JAMKCH010056859.1:0-32244 GCA_023653785.1 Ophioderma brevispina | reverse complement strand
ACAAAAAGAGGCACTTCAATCTAAATTAACTGCATTACCAAATTAGGCAAAACCAACCAGTCTTTGCAAAACAAAAGGCCTCAAAGCTGTAGTTGCTTCTGTATTGCTAAATATGGCCAAATTGGATCACCACACTCATATTGCACAAACACCTGACCTGAAAATCTCTATATAAACTACCAGAGCTGCAATTTGCTTGGGAGAACTCCTCATATTGCAACATCAAGCACATCTGATTGTGTTTCAAGCAAAGTTGTCTTTGGAGCTGAGGCTGTATATCACCAATTTGTCTTGAATTTTCTTCTTGCCTGGTTAAGCTAGTGTTTGCACACAACTATATCTGGCCTAAGTTAAGAGATACAAATTTCGCCAACCAAATTTCATTGATTTAGCTGAGAGCAGGCGTTTAACGAGTGCTGCTGAAACATTTGGTAAGTACCTGTTGTGACACTTGCAGGTGATGAACTTGCATTTTTTCTTAATTTTTGACTTAACTTTTCTTCTTTACTTTCTTTATGCAAACAACTTTTTTTAAAGGGGCATTTTGTGATCCACAACATCGTCCCCCCGACTTAACTGAAAAAGTTAGATTATTTCTAATATTTATGGTTAAAGGGGCATTTCGTGATCCACAGCCTCGTCCCCGACTTACCTAAAATATGTTGAGATTTTTATATCATCTGAACTGTTAGCCTTAGTAATCCATGTGTATCAAATCTTACGTGCAAATTCGGTTGCATCTGTAAGAAATTTGCACTTTTGTATTTTCTGCCCGTAAACGGACAGAAATTAGAGCACAGTGGCCTATGAGACCGTGGGAAACAAGCAATTGCTCATAACACATAACCGCAAGATTGGGATCAACTCAAATTTTGTGAATAAGCTTTTCTCAAGGATATCTAGTGACCCATGAATAAAACAGAAGGTGCTGGAATGACAAAATGCACCTTTAAATGGATAAACCAAATTTCCAAATTCAATTTGGAGGAGAAACAGGTTTTAAGAGAAAATCTAATATTTAAATTGAAAGTTGAGGAACACAGCACCTTAACTAAAAAAAGTAATTTATAGCTAAGGCACCAAAATTGTGATCCACTGATATGTGGTAAAGTGTTAGTGTGCGTTACATGAACTGGAAGTTGATTTAAGGCTTCATGATTTTATGAATTTGTGAGTTGCCAAAATATGATTGAAGTCCTTATGTTAGTTAATCTCAAAAATTACCAAGCAGGTAAAATGACATCCTTTATTTTAAAGATGCATTCTGGGGATTTTTTCAATAAAGTAGTAGTAAAACCAAAATTTTAAATCCGGGTTTGTCCCCACTAACGGGGGTGGCCGGACTCACCTCACATTCACAGCAATACTGCTGTGCGAGGATTCATTGGAGCAAAAAGATAATTGGCCTGACGTCAATGTGCTGGATGGCCACCATTAGCTCTCCAAAGCCGACGCCCTTGTTTTTAGTTCAACCAGGGTAACCAGCTACCCTCCTCATATCAGATTTTTTTAGAAACCCAATGGGGTTGACGGTTTAACCACCGACAACCCGACCCTGGGAGAGGTAGTACCAGTTACCAGGATAACAATAGCAGGCCTTCAAGAAAACCTGACCTGACAAAATTAATTCAATAGTCTCATAATAGGCAAATCAACAACAGTCAGTTGGCTATCATATCTTGCCATCATTAAAGCTTTCTACTGGGCATGGTTAAAAATATTACTTAAGGTGTTGGCATTATGATTTGGTTTCTAAGGAGTAACAAACTTGGAGATGTGCAAGCGTGTATTCGTTTGCGAATTTAGCGTCGCAAAAATTCTGCGTTTACGCGAATTTGTAAAGCGTTCGTAAAATTACGTAGAAGTCTGATGTTGCTAGGACTTGTCTAAGAACGCGCGTAATTAATCACACGTCTCACCTTTCACGCACCCATTCTTTGTTTTGCTGCGTGACATATAGGCGTAAAATAATGTGAGACGCAGCGTCTCTAGTGAAGACGGAAATTTCCCTCTAAAAATGTTGTTTTTCAACGATTTTCAGGAAAACTAATACGGTGACACCATTTTTTATTTCGGTATTGATGTATCGCCAAAGTATGCAACCTAAACATATGTGAAAATAACCAAAAAAAACCATCGCCCCTTTGTTATTTTTTTTGGGCACTACTTAGTTCGGTGCACGACATGTTCCCATAGAGTTGTGTGTAAATAATGTAACAGTCTTAGTCAAAAATGTACTTTTTGAAAGTCTTTTTCTCACAAACGAGTATGGTACGCCATATTTTTTTTTTATTTCAGATTTGTTATCCAGCACAAATAAAATGTCTATATATAGCAATTTTTAAGACATTCTTTGGCCCTTGTAAAGTGACATGAGGAGATTTTTGTTATATAGAATTGTCTATTTCTCTCAAATTGCACTGGATCGATTTAAGGTCACCGTACCAATTCCGTTCCGAAGGTTTATTGACAAACAAGTTGCAAAAGAAAACAGCAAACCTTGTTTTGAACTTGCCTGACTATCGTTCGTAATTGTCCCCATAGAACACCGTGCTTGACTTGCCCTGTCGTGCACGACAGAAATTACTAAATCATCATCTTAATTACTAAAAACGGCGGATTGGCTTATTCACTTCGGTGTGATCTAATACAACATTGGTAAAAGCATTCCAAATATGCAAAAAACCCTGGTTCAAAAAAATTGAGGGCGCTTCTTTCTGGAAATCTCCTCATGTCTCTTTAATCATGATGCCAACACCTTAAGTACAAACAATCATTACCATTTGCATATGCAAAGAAACTTCCTAGAAAATTATCATACATTTATAGGAGTTTGTTTCGGCGGCTAAACCGTCACCCCTATCATATTTCTAAGTAAGCTGATTAGGGAGGGTAGCTGTGTACCCTGGTAGAAAATGAAAAAGAATATCTTCCTACAAGGGCGTCAGCCGTCCAGCAACATGTTGCCTTGCATATGGGGGGTTTGCCCAAAGGATAGGCCCACCGCCGAAAACTGTGGATTGATGTCAGGAAGGGAATCCGGTAATTATTTTTGCTCCAATAAATCATCACACAGCAGTAGAATTGAGTGTTGTGAGGTGTATCCGGCCACCCCGTAGCAGGACAAAACAGATTACACTTTGGTTTAACGAACTATAGTGACACAGAAAACATTATGAAGTTGATAAAAAATTGAAGTGGTAAACAACTCCAGTTGCTCTATCACTGAGTTGAGATAAAGCTCTGAACATTTTAAATAAAGCTATTATTTTGGTCTGAGAATTTTCCCAAAGGGTGCAGCCTTATAGGAAATTGCATGGAACCAAACACCATGGGAATCCCGATTTTTTTTTTAAACAGTAACCATTGCCCCCCTTCGACTTTTTTTGTCGTATTCACGCCAAAATACAGGACCTTTTCTTTGAAGCCTTGCACTTGATTTAAGACCATTTTAACACATGGACCTATGGGTTATGACGCAGCATTACGTAATCGCGCCACTGCTTGCAAAGAAGAAAAGATATTGCCCATTGAATTACACGGAACTGCAGAAATCCAGTTTTTGTGATAAGGAAAAGTTACACTATGTTTTATGTTCTTATTTGATTTATTTGTAGTAAGAGGCATGTGTCGCATACTTTGACACATCATGGCCAAAAAAAGCCCAACTTTTGCTTGAAAAAATGGCGCGAAAAAAAACATGAATTTGTGATTTTTTGCATTTTTGCCTGACGTAGTGTTGACGTCACTGTGACGTCATACCAAGGCCTGTTTACTTTTTGGTAAAATCAGGAAATGGGCCTTTTAAACCAAGAAAGAGAACATATAGACTCAAATCTATAGCCACTAATACTGTTTGGAGGAAAATTTTAGTAGTAGTATCTTAAAACCAATTTTAATTACAAAATACATTAACATCAAAATTATCATGGCAACTTAAATTGTTCTAAGATGACCTAATGACCTCTAAATGACCCCTAGGATGCCCCTGCAAATTTATAATCTTGTCATAGACCAGGTGTAGAGTAGGGTGTGTATACACTTTCCAATGATACATTAAATGTCCAGTAGTACTTCAGGTAAGGGGAACCGAAGTTATCTAATGAGCACTTTTACGCTTCAAGCTATACCTAATATGCCTTTTTTCTACAAAGTGTGTTGACCTTTAACTCAATGTAACTCATTAACCCATGTGATTTTGAAGTTATGCTTCCGACTACTACTTATATACATCAAAGAATGCAATGTGAACATATTTAAGCAAAAACTGAGTGAAAACCAGGATGCTGGGAAAATGTGAACATAAAGATGGAAACCTTCTATGCTGGAAATACACAAAAATTAATGACCTTGTGACCCTTGACCGGTGTTGACCCCAGGTCACATCAGGTCACCTATGCCAGGGGTTAATTTTGGTATCCTCTGTTAGAGAAAATTATTAGCTATATATTGGTACATAAATCATTCCAATTGGTCAATGAAAAGTGGCGATAATGGTTGTTTTGCTACCCCTACCCTTATATTTTGCAGCTGCTCTAGCTAGGCCTCATCCACGATGGCTCTCAAATATCGTCACCAAACATATATATGGGACAATGTTCGCGTTGGGAACATCAAAATTCTTAAACTAGACATAATATGTAACTTTAAAAAATATACCTTTTGAGTGCATGGGGACCCCCCTTGGCCACTAGACTATCATGCTACTGGTACCCTAATTTACGGAAACACCCTTGTGCTATAAGAATATGGCATATTGCTACAGGCCAATTAATATTAAAAAGCTTTTACAAGTAATATTATTTTCAGATTTTTATCAGAAGCAAAGGTATCTAGTCCAAGGGGCACTTCCGGCATGTAGCCAGCCCGGTGGTTCCGAGGGGGCAAGTTCCCTGTAGGTGCAACCAATATCCTGATCACAGCAATGGGTGCACTCAAGAAAATTAAACTCATTGGAAGCAGTGGTTTCTAAAATAAAAAATGTGGAAATTTGGATTTTAAAAAAATCTGAAATCAGGTGATTGGCTGAATTTCCACATGGAACATCTTCATGCCTGTTACCGGAAGCAGTCAAAACCAGTTAAGTTAGTTGATTATGAAGGTACATTCTCACTATATCTAAGGTAAACTCAGGTGGGTGGTTTACGGAATACAAACTACAAGACAAGAGATGAAGAATTATCAACAAGGCGGTTCTCGAACACAAGTGTCGCCTGATTTGGCACGATCACGGCCTTATGATGAAGTTTGGAAATGATTAGAAAGAGAACAAAATGGACTCGAGAACAGTGTATACAAATATTACCGAGTTTGAAGTAAATTCAGGACTAGTGTTAGCCAGCAGAACATTTTAAAAAAGTGTAACCAAATGTATGAAAAAATACATTGTGGCCGTTGGACCGCTAGAGTCGTCTGCCATTGCAGTTGGTGCAATGGGGTCAAGGGGGACATGAGGCACAAGGTCACAGGGGTCACAAAGGTCACATGGGGAATCACAAAGGTTCACATGGAGGTGTCACAAGGTCAAATGGGTCCAATGAGGTCCACATAGGGTCACAAAGGTCACATGGGGTCACCAAGGTCACATGGGAGTCACCAGGTCACAGGAGGGTCAACACGGTAACACAAGGGTCACCCCACCCCTCCCCAACCCTTCCCCGATGCACCCCACCCTGTCCCCTCCATGACACACCCACCCCCTCCCCGATGATCCTACCCGACCGCTCCCCTGCACACCGATTTGTGATGGGCAAGGGGATGTGAGGTCAGCAAGGTCAAATGAGGTCACCAAGGTAGCATGGGTCACAAGGTACACAAGTCACCAGGGTCACAAGAAGTCACCATAGGTCACATGAAGTCACCAGGGTACACAAGGTCACAAATGGTCCACCCCGCCCCTCGCGATGCACCACCTCTCCACGACGCACCATTCCCCCACGACGCCACCACCACGACCCCCCCAGATGCACCCCACGCCGACCCTCCGAAGCACCCCCCTTCCCCGCGAACCCCACTAGCCTAATACACCCCAACTCTGCCCCCTCCACCACCCTTCCCCCTCACAACAAGATGTATGGTATAGTAGTTTTCATGTAGCAAAGGAATTTGCATATTCCGATTTACATTTACGAGATACAGCAATTACGCATATTAATTAGCTCATGTGGCATACCTAAGCTGTATGTATCAGGAACTTTCAAATGGCAAAGTAGATGTGCCACCATAATAGGTTTCCGTGCAGTGAAGGAAGTTTGCATATCGATGTACCGTGTCAAAAATATAGCGATTAAGGCTGATTTTTATATCAATTGCTCATTGCATATGTAATTCACCCGAAATATGCCCAACATCTAATCAGGTCAGGAACTCTTTAACCCGCTTTCCTTCCACAAGTTACATCATTATAGCCTTACGGAAACTCCAGATAAATCACACAAGCCTAGCGGGGAACGGGTTGTCATTTTGACCTGCCAAAATAAGCTTAAAATATTCCAGGAATATGCAAGTAATACAGCAAAAAGCTACACCATAATATTGAGGCACCTCACTTTATCACTTTTCCTACCCAAGTGTGAATAATCGGGATTAGCGTTTAGCAGCATAGCATTTCAAACAAGGTTAACCGAAAGTATGCAAAAATATGCAAAATAAGCCTAAGTAAAATTCATGAATATTGCAAATAATGTCAGCAAAAGCACACATAATCTTGCGGCACCTCACTCTATCATCCTATCAAGTTTGCAGCTGCTCTAGCTTGGCCTCGTCCACGATGGCTCTCAAAAATAGTCGTCACCAAAACAGATCTACTATGGGACAAGTTTCGCGGGGGAACATCAAATTCTAAAAATAGACCGAATATGTAAACTTTAAAAATAAATTATTTACCCTTTTGAGTGGCATGGGGACCCCCCTTGGCCACGAGATATCATGCTATGGTAACCCTAATTTCCGGAAAAACACCCTTGTGCATAAGAAGAACTATGGGCATATGATAAGGCCAATTAATATTAAAAAGCTGCTTTTACAAGTAATATATTTTCAGATTTTCTCAGAATGCCACAAGGTATTATCTGTACAAGGAGGCACTTCAGGCTTGTAGCCAGAAGGTGGTTCCGAGGGGGCAAGTTCCTGAGGGCAACCAATTATCTGATCACAGCAATGGGTGCCACTCAAGACAAATTAAACCAGGTGGAAGCAGTGGTTTTCTAACTGGGGGGGAGTGGTTAAGATAAAAAAGTGGAATTTGGATTTCAAAAACTCTGAAATCAGGTGGGGTGATTGCTGAATTTCACATGGAACCTTCTTAATGGCCTGTTACGAAGCAGTCGAAATAACCATTTAAGTTAGTGATTTGAAGGTACAGTCTCCTATATCTAATGGTAAAAAATCACGGTGGGTGTTTCAAGATACAAAATCTACCCCCCCCCCCCCCCAAGACAAGTTGAGTGACAAGAATATCAACCAAGGCGGTCTCGAAACCACACGTGTCGCTTGTGGGTGCACGATGCACTTGTTTATGAGAAGTTTGGAAATGATTAGAAAGAGAACAAATTGGTCAAGCTCTGAGAACAGTGTTATACAAAAATTACCGAGTTTTGAAGTAAATTTTCAGGACAGAGTGTTTAGCCAGCAGCGCATGTTAAAAAAGTGTAACGAAAATGTATGGAAAAAATTAATTGTGGACCGTGGACCGCTAGAGTCGTTCTGCCATTGCAGTTTGTGAATGGGGTCAAGGTGACATGAGGTCACCAGACGGTCACAGGGGTCACAAAGGTCACCATGGGCACAAAGGTCCAATTGGAGTCACCATAGGGTACCATGGGGTCAATAGGGTCACATAGGGTCAAAAGGGTCACATGGGTCACACGGTCAACATGGGGGTCCCAAGTCACAGGGGGCACACAAGGTAACACAAGGTCACCCCCCCACCCCTCCCAAACCTTCCCCCGATGCACCCCACCCTGTCCCCCTCCCTGACCACACCCACCCCCTCCCCGAGGCATCCTACCCGACCGCTCCCCTGCACACCGATTGGTGAATGGGCCAAAAGGGGAGGTGGTCAGAAAGGTTAAGTGAGGTCACCAAGGTCGCATGGGGTCACCCAAGTCCACAAAGTCACCAGGGTCACAAAGAAGTCACCAAGGTCACTGAAGTCACCAGGTTCACCAAGGTCACCAAGGTCACACGCCCTCGCCGATGCTACCCCACCCTTCCCGACGCACGCCTTCCCGGGACGCCCACACACCGACCCCACCAGATTGCACACCACGCCGACCCCTCCCGAAGCACCCACCCCTTCCTCCGAAGCACCCCACCTCGCCACTTACACCCACTCTGCCACCTCCCCAACCACCCTTCCCCCTCACACAAGATGTTGGTATATTTAGTTTTTCATGTAGCAAAGGAATTTGCATATCCGATGTACCATGTTTAGAGTACAGCAATTACGCATATTTAATTAGTCATTTTGCCATACCTAAGCGGTAGGTATCAGGAAACGTTCAAATTGGCCAAAGAAAAGATGTGCACCAAATAGGTTTCGTTTGCAGTGAGGAATTTGATATGCCGAATGTACGTTTCTAAAAAATATAGCGATTTATCGCGGATTTTTTCATATCAATTAGCTCATTTGCATTAGGTAATTCACCCGAAATATGCCAACATCTAATCAGATTGAGAACTCTTTAAACCCGGCTTCTTCCACCAAGTACATTATTATACGCCTTAACGGGAACTCCAGATTAACTGCACACAAGCCTTGTGGGGAAAGGGTTGTCATTTTTTTTTTAAATCGTTTTTGTTTATTTATTTAATTAAAATTCATTGAATATGCAAGGTAATACCAGCCAAAAAAAGCACACATAAATTGAGGCACCTCACTGATCACCTACCGTGTGAAAGTAATCGGGATATTAGCTTTAGCCAGCATAGCATTTCAAAAAAAGGTTTAACCGCAAGTATGACAAAAGATTGCAAATAAGCTAATTAAAATTCATGAATATGCAAATAATGCAGGCCAAAAGCTTACACATAAATGCGGCACCTTTCACTCTATCATTCCTATAAGTTTGAAAGTAAATAAGGATAGCATTTGTAGCGGCAGAGCATTGTTAAAAAAGGTTAACAGAGTCATACGGACGGACTATATGGACGGACGTACGGTAAGAACAACAGAAATTTTTACTTATGGTGGTCCTCCATGAACATTCGTTCAGGCGAAACAAACTGTCCCAAACATTGTCCTTGGTTTTTGTAAAGAGTTGGCATTTGGGTTATTCATTTTCTCAGTTTGTTTAACACATGGCTTTGGGATTTGCGTGTAAGTTCTTCTGAAGCATTTCAGTTGAATACCCCACAGAGAATATCCTAACTGACACAAAGGACCTATGATTAATTTCAACGGGTGGTTGTACTACCTTGGCAGTCACCACTTGGAGAGCATGATTCCTGTCTCCAAGCATTTTTAGGGTCGTCCGATTGTAGAAAAAGACTTATGGCAGCATGATTCCCGTTCGTGTGTCGTCTGCGTCGTCGGCGGCGTCGTGACTTTTCTTGTGAAAAAATATCATGGAGATCGTACAAGCTACAGGGCGGAAAACTGGTGGTTGCGGGGTGGGTGGGGGGTTAAGATTCCTGACTGATTAATTACAACGTGTATATGCATTCTAATTACCTAATTTGCATAATAATTAGTTAGATTTGACCTATTTTCATATTTTCATGTGAACACTTTTTTTGTGAACACTTATCTGGAGATATGTAAGTAGACACAGATCTGATGAAACTGGTGGAGGGGTGCCGGGAGTACGGATTCTCAAACTGATTCGATTTGAAAGTTATATATGCATTTAAGTACCTAATGGCATAATTATAGTCATTTGACCTATTTTCTGATTGTTAATCTGCCATGTGAGAACAATATCTGGAGATCTGTAAGTCACACGGGCGGAAACTTGGAGGGATGCGAGGTTAACAGATTCTCTGATTCGATTTATAGAACAGTACATTGTCCTGGGGGTAGGGAAATTTGTCCTGGGGTTAAATAACATGTCATGGGGGGTTATGGGACATTTTCCCGGTGATATGGGACAGTGTCCTGGGGTATATGTGGACATTTTTTCCTGGAGATGGGACATGTGGTCCTGCGGGGTTTATGGGACATTATCTGGGGTATGGGACATTGTCTGGGGATATGGACATTTGTCTGGGTATTGGGACATTGTCCTGGATGGTAGGGACATTGTCATGGAGGTTTGGGACATTGTCCTGGAGGTATGGGACGTTGTCTGGAGGTTTGGGACATTGTCCTGGGGTAGGGGGGACATGCCATGGGGTATGTTGATATGCCCTTGGAGGTTTGGGAATTGTTGCTGGAGGTATGGGAACATCTGTTCCTGGAGGTATGTGGACATCGGTCTGGAGTACTGGGACATCGTCCGGGTAGGGGACAATTGTCCTGGAGGTATGGGACATGGTCGCGGGAGGTATGGGACATGTTCTGGGGTATGGACATTGTCGTGGGGGTATGGGACATTGTCCTGAGGTATTAAAACAGTGTCCTGGGTTATGGGACAATGTCCGGGGTATTTGGGACATTGTCCTGGATTGGGCCATTGTTCCGGGGGGGGTATGGGAAATTGTCCGGGGGATATGGGCAATTGGCGGGGATATGAAACAGTGCATGGGGATATGGGGGGGGAGGGGCGGGGGGGGGGGGGGAAAATTGTCCCGGAGGTATGGGACATTGTCCTGAGGGTAAGGGGACATTTTCCTCGAGGTAAGGGACATTGTCATGGGGTAAGGCGACATTGTCCTGTGGTTATGTGACATTGTCCTGTGTTTGGGACATTGTCTGAAGTATGGGACATGTCCTTGGGAATGGGACATGTTCTGGGGATGGGGACATTGTCCTGGAGGTATGGGGCACATTGTCTGGAGATATGGGACATTGGTCCTGGAGGTATGCGGGACATTGTTCCTGGAGGTATGGACATTGTCCTAGGGTGTTGGACATTGTCCTGGAAGGTAGGGGGACGTGGTCCTGGAGGTATGGGACATTGTCATGGAGGTATTGGGAACATTGGCCTGGAGTATGGGACATTGTCCTGGGGATATGTGAAATTGTCCTGGAGGTATGGGAACATTGTCCGGAAGTATGGGACATTGTCCTGGAGGTATGGGAACATGGTCCTGGGGTATGGGAGCAAGACCGTGTTAACATGAATCTTGTTTTTTACATTGGTTATATTGTTATTGCTGACTCAGAAGACATTTTCAGGTTGTAGGCAGGTTAAAAACCAAACTGAAATGTGGAATCTTCAGAAATGAATGGAGAACCATTTTCAATACATCGGACAATCTATTGGGGACCGCCGTCCCTATTTTGTTGTTTTGTCACTTGCCCTCTATTCTAATCAAATTAAAGCCAGTTAATCATGTGTCAAGTGCTAATTATGGTTAGCGTTTAAACCTTTCTAACCATATTTCTCTATGCATGTCTACGATCCAATATTGTTCACCAAATAACTTTGACCTTAGGTTTTTTGTATTACTTCCCATTCATCTTGGTTGTATAATAAAGTAGTGATTAAATCATGACAACCAGAAGATTCATCACTTAAGTTGAGCAACCGACGTTCGGGTTGATTACCATCACAACCCAGCTGAGGGTTGAATGGTACACCCGCAACGGTCGGTTGCTCCCCGTAAGTGATGAATCTTCAGGTTGTCATTTAATTCACTACTTACTTATACTTTGACCTTTGTGTTACTTGGACAGTTGTTAATTAAGTCGTTTTTAATCTGCCCAGTGCCAACATAGGTTGTCTAACAGTCTGTGTTGTTTAGTTATGCACATTCTGTTGGATATCGTCACTGTACTTTGTCCTCAGTTCTTGCACCCATTTTTTGTGTTAGTAAATTTTTCGGGTGGCCATAACTTTCGAGCTCTGCTCTAATTTGGTCAACCCACATGCGTGAAAAGGTGCAACGAGAGATTTAAGGCATCCCAAATATTTTGTTCAAATGTTAAATTTTCATCTAGAGTAGACCATCAATAAATTTCTTACATTATTTTACTACCGAAATGTCTTAAAGAGAGACAAAAGGTGTGATTTTGATTTGCTAATATTTACAATTTGTAAACATAGGTGAATGTCATATTTGCTCCTTACGGAAAATTACGAAATTTCACATATTTGTATCCAAAGAAATATTCTCACCGAATCCTTTCAGCTGGGGGGATATGCTTGATGAAAAGCTTGCAATCAGGGGAACAAAAATCAGAACTTTCAATTTTTTTTTTAGGGAGGACACCTGATATGTGAAATTCTCTTGTTGCCCCTTTAATCTTTTGATACTAGTAGTGTGTTAAGGTGGAAATAAACTGAAACTGAAAACTTGAACTGCACTACCTTGGGAGTGCACCATTGGAGAGGATTGGCCCACTGGTAGGGTATTCGCCTTGGTGCAGTGAATTAAAGTGACCCGGGTTCAATCCCCGGCAGGGCCACTTGCTGGGATTTAATTTGAGTACTAAATTCTGGATTGATTTGTATAAGAGTGAAAAACTGGAATTCTGCTATCCCCGTGGTCATTTGGCCTCTGGCCAAATGAACCATTAGAAATCACTTAACACAGAATAATCTACCCAGGCTAAATAAGGGAAAAAATTAAAATAAACTCCATAAATAGTGACCCATTTGGCTTCTTTTTCAGTACTTTTATGAAAATGTTTTTTTAGATTATTGACAATGTCAGCTTTACTCTAAAGACACCAATGTGTAGTATATCCAGTGCAATCTGGCGTTGGAACCGAGAGGGTGCACAGGTGTGCCCCAATCATTTTAGAAGGCCACGGGCACACCTGGAAGGGAATTATGTCACCCTTGGAAAAATGCACGGAGGCCTATGGGCGGTGTAATGTCCACCCCCCCTCAGGTTTCACAAAGGTGGCCGACAAGCGAAGTGAGCAGAAACAAAAATAGCAATTGTCAAAATCTGGCCCACTCCTTTCTCGGTCTCCTTATCCGCCCCCTCTTAACATTTCTACGTCCTCATCACTCATAAAAATCATTTGAAAAAAAATAACTTGATACATGTATCAGTTTCTGGAGGAGTTGAATGAATCATACCATATGAAGGAACAGACATCGGTGACAAACTTTTAAGGTTTAAAGTATTGTCTATATTTGCAGACCAAAATATGCCACATCTTGAAAAGAGTGTTTCTTATAAAACCTACCCTTTTCACTGGCTTTTACACCTTGAGATACCACTTTATTTGACATAAACATAGACATACCCTTATCATCATTTTGGGGAGTCATTTGCTTAGTTAACCGCCGTGCATTCAAATGGGAATCCGTGGATAGGGTAAAAGCTGACTACTTGATTCAAAAGAATGTAGCTCGGCTTATACTTATCCGATTGGAATTATCTTTGCAGCAGATTAAAGAAAATGAAACAGGCTTTCCGAGGATACCACATATGGTAGATATGTATTATTTACAAATGCAAAATGGCGGACACAATCAGGGTCAAGTTTTTTTTGACTCACCCTGTATTATGAATGGGAAATGTACCCCTTGCGGTCTATCAACTGCACTATGGTGCAGATTGAATTAGGTAATTAGACTTTACTATTTTGTGCTTTTCATTCGACAGATTCTACAATGGCAAACTTGGTTCTACTTCTTATCTCAATCGTCTATACCATCAGTACACTGTCATCAGTGCTAAGCCAAACGGATGGGTGTAACTCATGCTGCCAGGGCCCTACCGGTTTGCCAGGGGTACCAGGCGTTCCCGGATCTGCCGGTTCCAACGGCTTACATGGACGAGACGGTTTAAAAGGCAAGCCTGGGGCAAAAGGAGAAATAGGAGAAATTGGTTCTGCCGGTGAGAGGGGGCCCCCTGGCCCTCAGGGCCCTAGTGGTGTCCGTGGTGATCCAGGACTGCAAGGTTTACCCGGTAAAGTGGGCCCCAGAGGCATAGAGGGCAGGACAGGTGCTGATGGACAACCCGGAACAGATGGACAACCCGGACCCATTGGACCGAAGGGAAGCAGAGGGGATTCATTTCAAGTTCAACAATCAGCATTTTCCGTTTTCAAGAGAAGCTCCCAACGTGGCAATGCCGGCGATATTGTGACATTTGACGTGGCAGAAACAAATCTGGGCTCTCATTACAGTCTAAACACTCATAAGTTCACATGTCAAATTCCAGGCACATATTTCTTTTCTTTTACAATATGCGGTAATTATCCTGGTGAAAATCCTTCAGTTACCCTCTTTAAAGATGGTAATATAATTACAAAGGCATATATCAGAGATGTTGCTCATGATTTCACACAAGCCAGTCAAACAGTCATACTGCAGTTAGCAACAGGCAACCAGGTCTGGCTACAGTTTGGAATTAGTGGAAAAAGAATTTATAGTGATGGCTCTAATTTCACTTCATTTTCTGGGTTCCTGCTCTATGCTGAATGATATTGGTGTCAAATATACCCATATGACTTCACAGAAAAATCCAATGTGCTAAATGTATAATGTATAATATTTTTGTGTAGTAATTAAAAATAGAGAACTAAAGATAGTCAACTAAAATGCTTAATTCCATAGTTAGAGCAAGATGAATTAGATTTTTCGTTTTCATGCAGTAAACATTTATGCATGGTATAACAGTGCCATAGAATACTGTATATAACAAAAATTCCAGATCTGGAATTTTATAACAAAGTTGTGATTTTCTATATGAAGGACTTCGATTTGAGCTTAGTTTTCACATAGTGAGTATATGGATGCATTATGTATATATGCAAAAAATATGATTTGTTTGAAAATTGAGTGCACCATCATTGGAAAATCTGAGTCAGCCTTTAACTCACTAGAAAAATTACAATAAAACAACAGCAGATATATTTTTGAAGAAAAATTTACTTATTTTTACTTTTCATTTGTAAATTAATGTTCAGTAAATCTTAAAATGTGATGTGATCTGGGAAAACCCACCACATGTCGCACAGGACAGTTTTGGAAAAATAAAGAAAATAGCTTAAAATCTGTTATACAATCTGACAAAAATAAAGTACAATATAAGGCGTAACTTTTGATGTGTGTATCAAAGAAGAAAGAAGTAAACAGTTATGGAAACTTAATATTTCAAACTCTGCAGATAGTAAAACTCAAAATATAAATTTCCCACCATGTGGAGGGTTTTCCCAGATCGCATCACATATCCTTATGTGATAGAAACAGGTGACAGTCAGAGGTGGCGTTGTAAGGTTTTTTTGCCTGACTGCCATTTTTGCTGTTTGAAAGTATATTTAGCATTTAGGTAGGTGACCCAATCATGGTCCAACTTTTCACATGTTTTCCCTCTCACATGGAAGCAAATCATCCAAACATCTGATTACAAATTTTGTAATAAAATTGGATTGATTCAGCCCAAATTTATTGGTCGAGCTATGAGTTGCAAAAATATTGGCGAGACGCAGTCGAGCCCAATATTTTAAAACTCATAGCGAGACCAATAAATATTGGGCGCAAATCATCCAATTTTATCATTATCATGCGTAGGATCCGATATTATCGCGTATCGGACACCTCAAAGCATGATGAGTGAAATCGGTACAGCTGTTTGGATAGTAAAAAGCAAAAATGTGTACTAAATTGGCTCGTGATACATAGGAAAGTGTGTGTTAAAAGGACAAGCAGCGATTTGCTAATCTGAAACTTCGAAAAAAATCATCAAAATTTGTATTTTTGTTACTGGCATAGATATGCGAACATAACCTGCAAGTGGTTGGCTTGAAATCCGTGTATTAAAGACAAGGCAGTACTTTTTATCGGATTCTGTAATTTCCATACGTGCGTATCAAAATTCTGACTTAAAGCCTTTCCCGGTGAATATCACAGATTTTCAGCGTGATATTGTGCATCATGGTCAATACAGTTTGTCCTCAAACACGAACATTATTGATCTTTGTTTATTCTGTGCTAGTGTAAACCACAATCAGCTGTTTAGTGTAGATTTTCAGATGCCATTGCTGTATGTCTATTTTTGGGAGACGGTATGGCAAATATCCTCAAATACTTCATTTTTTTCACTATTTGGTGGTTTGTTTCTTCATTAAAGCAGTTATATGGAATTGTACACACTTATTCCTGATTTATAAGTTAAAAAAATACATTTCCACATTTTTCGATTCTCTCGCATTATCACTGCTAATCCCTTTAAATGATGAGGTCAACCACATTTGCAAACGTTTCTGTGCATAATACCAAAAGGAAACATTTCCTGGGCTTTAAATTTCTCTAGGGTAATGAGAAAATATGAACTTTCTATTGATACCAAAATCTAAATTTTGATGGAGAAAATATGTGTGTTTTTTTTTTTTTTTTTTTTGGGGGGGGGGGGGGGGATTTTGTCGATCGGTCACCCAATATGCAATAATCTCCTTTTTCTTTCCTGAAATTTTAAAGCTAAGAGTAAGAGTTCACAATAGGCAAGCATAGTGACCATGATTAGTTTAGTCCATGTGGGTCTAACCATATCACATACATGAAATTAATCAGTGCCAATGCAGAACTGCACAAAAAGTAATTCATGCCACAAGTGACCTGACATTCTGTTCACTTTTGGGTTAATTCTAGGTCTCACCATATCAGCTAATTATGTAATTTACAAGTGGAATGTGTTGTCATTGTTCATTCAAACTAGGCGGTCCCCGGGTTTCGCGATCACCTGGGCTTCGCGATCACCTGGCATGAATGACCCTCAGGTTTTGTAGTGCCTTTGACCTGGAATGACCTCTGATGACCTTGTCATGACCTTTAAAATTTTTGGCATCATTAATTTCCCCCGCCCACCAAGTTTTCTCTGGATACACCAAAGTTTACCCATTTGACCTCCTTTGACCTTAATGACCCCTGATGACCCTTGATCCAATAACCAATACAAACTCGGTCTTCGGAAGGTCAAGGGGCTCTCACCCACCTAGTTTCAGGAACGTGCGACCCTCGGTCTCCGAGAAAATAGATACAATCCATTTGACCTCTTTTGACCTTGAATGACCCCCGATGACCTTTGATCCACTAACCAATACAAACTCGGTCTTCGGAAGGTCAAGGGGCACCCACCCACCAAGTTTCAGGAACGTGCGACCCTCGGTCTCTGAGAAAATACATGTGGTCAGGCAGACAGATAGATGGACAGACACACTGACAGACAGACCATCGGTATTAATATATAGTTGATTTATTTATAGACCAAAGTAATGAGCAAAACTCAGAATTATGTGGTGCGTTATTTCCCGCTAAATGTTGCGATCAGTAAAGAAGTCAGCCTTATTAGGGAGCTCAAAGCTCAATATGATTAAGTCACATTGAAATCTTTTAAAGTATATTGATGCAGTGTCTAATTTTGTACAGGAAACATTCAGGTTAAAATGATCCAAATGACTCCTGGATGACCCTAAATGAATGGATAGATTTTCAGAGAATGCCCCTTCAATCGGCCACCGCCTCTCACCACAATCTGAGTGCACCATATATGGGCCTTGGGCCAGTGGTTCTTCTGATCAAGTTTGGCTGCAATTCACCAATAAATTGTTTAAGGCCAAAAAAAAAACAAGTTTGTCTCAGAATTAAGAAATGTTAAAAATGCAAATGCGAAATGCATTTTTGACCCACTTTTTTCATTTTGTTCAGCCCCTTTACGACGGAATTTTCATTTTTTTCTGGATATTTTTCAAAAAAAGTGAGCACAGACCAATTTTAAACAAAATGCGTGGGGCCTTCTGAGACACACTTGTTTTTTTTTCCTTGGCTTAAAATTATGAGTTCATCGTGTAATGTTTCGCCCTTCCTATGATTTTACCCTGGCGCTGCCCCTGACAGTATGTATGTATGTATGTTTTTCAGATTGGTTGGGTCATGTTGCAAAGATTTGCTGGATAAATTCACTGTGGAATGACTTCTATAGCCATTTTATATCTAAAATAATACTTCCAATGTTATACGATATAATTGTGGTAAACAATTGCATTGTTTGTATGTATATATTAAAGGCACTCAGTGATCTGCCCGAAAGAGTCAAAATATTTGGAAACTGCAGTTACAGCTTAAGAGTGTAGGATAAGTCTGTAGAATTCTCATTAGTTATTTTTTCAACTGAAAAACTGATAGAAAAGGAAGAAAACATCAGTATTCAAAGATATGAATCTTCAGATGCACTTCAGATGCCTAAGATTGTCCTTTTAAGGACTCGTCTTGTAGGATTCAGATTTTGATTTTAAGAGACAACTTATTTCGTGCATATCTGGTGCATTGTGGCGTTTCAAATCACATTTTTGACCAAGAATTCTATTTAAAATCATTCAAATAAATATTTACAAAAATAACTTCATGTAACATACAGGCAAATCTACTATGGAGTACACAAGGCTTGTGACTTGTAACCAAAAATGAAATAAACAATTGCATCCCTAAAAAACAGGGGATAACTAATAATATCAAGTAATGAGCCAATCAGTTATACTATATGAGAGACCCGGGCCCCGGGGGTGGGGTTAAACTTTATTTTGGGTAAGTATATACCAGCCAGATTTCAAAAATTAAGGCTCCGGAGCTCATTTGAGGGCCAAAAAATGGGTCTCTGGAGCTAGGTTTCGCTAAAATTTTCGGTAAATAAGCTGCGATTTACCTCAATTTCCAGCTACATTTTGAGGTGTTTGAAAGAAAATTTGGTAAAATATGACTTTGGACTTGGAAAAGTAGGGTCTCTGGAACTGAAATGGTCCTAAAATGTCGGTCAGTGGAACTGGAAAAGAGCCTGAAAATTAGGATCTTATGGGCGGCACATACCCATACTACCTCCCAATGTGAGAACCCCCCCCCCCCCTTTTTTTTTTTTTTTTTTTTCCCCCGGATGGGAGTTGAGGGTCCTCAGATGGTTAAATCAAATGAAGAAAGCAAAAGAAAAAGGTTGTCTCAGAAATATGCATGTATGCTTAACGTGTGAAAGCAGTCATTAACACAGCAAACATTAGCCTATCATTCATTCCTTCTGAATAAAAATGACTCCATCAGGTGAAGTACCTTCTCCTGCCTGGTCCAGGAACTAATAAGAAAAGAGCGCCTCATAGGGCTAAATTCAATCATCTCTTTTGGTTCAATTTCATGCTGCCCTCAGCTTTTTACTACATGATTATGAGACAAACATTTTTGTTTATTTTTCTTCCCCTTACCTCTATCCGTGTGGAACTTTTCACAGGTCTTGACAGCAAAAAGGATGTGAGCTTGTGATACTGATTTCCCCTATAATAAAAGAAAAACCATGGTGCGATACATTACAAAACAAGTTCATTTAACTCTCATCTTACCAAGCCTTTTTTTGTAACACCAGTGGATAGCTATGATCCTCCTCTTTCCATTGATACCAAAATAAGTACCAACATACCTAGTATGGCATCACAATGACGTCATCAAGTCCGCGAGTCGGCAAAATTGGCATTTTCCACAAAAAATAGACGAAAATCCGATTTTATGCTAAAAAACGTAGGAATATCGGATTTTCATGCGGTTTTCAGCTCTAAATGTTGGCAATTGGCTAGAGTAGGTGCTTTTAAGCTGAAAGTGACTCCAGGGATATGTGTATAAACGAAATACCTAAAATCTCATGTTGGCTTTTTTAATCAAGTGTTTAATTCTTTTTAAAAATTATTTTAGGGAAAAATAATTTAGGGAAAATTAAAAACACCTGTTATTTCAAATAGAAACACTCAATCTGCAAAATCTAACATGAGAATTTTCTAAATTTGATTCCTTTCATATGACACCTTATTCATCACCAAGGGAGTTGTAGTTCCTTCTAGGAAAAATTATGAAAAGTGGATACTTCAGTATTTCTAGAAATACTTGCCCAAAAGGGTGTTTTGGTGAGCACCTGTTCTTTGTTTTTGATGACACACAGAAAAATAAAAAAATTATAGATGTTTGAAATTTCTCTAACCATAAAAAAACAAACACCAATCTTATATCTCATCAATTACTTGAGAAATAATTGAAATAAAATGTGTAGTTTTTCACAAAATTACCCCATTTTGATCCATTTTCTATATTGCCAAAATCAGTCCCTGTACAAAGTCTATGGGAATTCGAAAACGCATTTGGTGACATTTCTCCAAAATGCCTTTTTGGAAAAAATTAAAATTTGGCACACAAGTTTCTTTCACCAATACCAACATTTTATGACAATTTTAACAAGATTGTGGCACGAAGCCATAGCCGATAATCCTACCTTAAAGGGAATCTGTACTAAGAATAACATTTAGAGAATAAGAGAGAGGGGATTTGTTTTGCCTATATTATGTCATATTGGATGGGCAGTCCAATTTGTTGAGTAGTGAATGCCAACCCAGCCAGTATCCACTCAAGACTTGAAATAAGCAGGGGCTTGGGGAAAATTTACCCCTGCTAAAAGGCAAAATGCCCCTGAAACAAAACTGTGTACATTTTGTATACACTAGGGGCAATAAAATGTTAAAAAACACCAAAAATTGCTCCTGGATCCGAAATTCTTATTTCAAGCCCTGTATCCACTACGATGAAATATTAGACTGTCCCTCCAATATGACATATTAGACAGATAAAACAACAAATTCTATCTTTTATTCTTGTTTAGCTTTGGTTGTTACAATCACCAAACGAGAGCATCAACGATGCATGCATACCCTTGCTTATGATGTAGTAGGTATCAAACCACTCCAGCAGAAAGTGAAACAAAATATGTTGGAAAATCCAGCTGCCTAATCATATGTGTGGCATTAAATCTTTTTGAAATTTTTCCAAGTACGGTGGAATTTGTTATGGACATACCCATACTACCTCCAATGTTGAGAACCCCCCCCGCCCCCGTATGGGAGTTGCGGTCCTCCAGATGGTTAAATCAAATGAAGAAGCAAAAGCAAAGGGTTGTCTCAAATATGCATGTATTCTTAACGTGTTGAAAGCAGGCATTATTAACACAGCAAACATTAGCCTATCATTCATTCCTTCTGAGAAAAATGCTCCATCAGTTGAAGTACCTTCTCCTCCTGGGTCGCAGGAACTAATAAAAGAGCGCCTCATAGGGCCTAATTCAATCACCTCTTTTGGTTCAATTTCATGCTGCCCTCACTTTTTACTACATGATTATGAGAACAAACATTTTTGTTTATTTTTCTTCCCTTACCTCTATCCGTGTAACTTTTCACGTCTTGACGCAAAAAGGATTGAGCTTGTGATACTGATTTCCCCTACAATAAAGAAAACCAGGGTGCGATACATACAAAACAAGTTCCTTTACAACTCTCATCTTACTTACCAAGCCTATTTTTTGTAACCCAAGTGGATATTTATGATCCTCCTCTTTCCTTGATACCAAAATAAGTACCAAACTACCTAGTAATGGGCATCACAATGACGTCATCAAGTCCGCGGTTCGGCAAGAATTGTCATTTTCCACAAAAAAATAACGAAATTCCGATTTATTGCTAAAATAAAAACTATGGCAATATTCGATTTTCATGCGGTTTTTCGACTCTACATGTTGGCAATTGGCTTAGAGTAAGGTGCTCTTTAAGCTGAAAGTGACTCCAGGGATATGTGTATAACGAATACCTATAATCTCACGTTGGCTTTTTAATCAAGTTTAATTCTTGTTTAGGAAAATTATTTTAGGGAAAAATATTTTAGGAAAATTAAAACACCTGTTGTCTTTCAAATAAAACACTCACTCTGCATAATCTACAAGAATTTTCCTAATTGATTCCTTTCATATGACACCTTAATCATCACCAAGGGAGTTGTAGTCCCTTCTAGGAAAAATTATGAAAGTGATACTTCAGTATTTCCTAAAATACTTGACCAAAAGTGTGTTTTGGTGAGCACCTGGTCTTTTGTTTTTGATGACACACTCAACAAATAAAAAGATTAGAGATGTGTGAATTTCTCTAAACCCTAAAAAAACAACACCAATCTTATAATCTTATACACATTATTGTCGAAATAAATTGAATAAAATGTGGTAGTTTTTTCAACAACAATTGACCCGCCATTTTATCCATTTTCTATATTGCCAAAATCAGTTCCGTACAAATCTAGGGAATTCGAAAACGCAGTTGGGTGACATTTCTCAAAAATGCCTTTTTGGAAAATTAAATTTGGCACACAAGTTTTCTTTCACCAATACCACCTATTATGACAATTTTAACAAATTGTGGCTACGAAGCCATAGCCGATAATCCTACCTACCTTCAAGGGCATTGTACTAGAAGAACAGTTAGAGATCAGAGAGAGGATTTGTTTTGCCTATATTATGTCATATATATCTATGGGCATCCAATTTGTTGAGTGGTGGATGCCGGCCCAGCCGGTATCCACTCAAGACTTGAACTCAGCAGGGGCGTGGGGAAAATTTAACCCCTTCTAAAAGGCCCCATGCCCCTGACAAACTGTGTACATTGTGTATACACTAGGGGCAAAATACTGTTAAAAAACACCAAAAATGCAAAAAATTGGCTCCTGATCCTAATTCTTATTTCAAGCCCTGTACCACTACGATGAAATATATGATGACTGCCCCATCCAATATGACATATTAGACAGATAAACCCACAATTCTATCGATCTTTTATTCTGTTTAAGCTTTGGTTTGTTACAATCACCAAACGAGCATCAACGAATGCTCATACCCTTGCCTTATGGATGTAGTAGGGTATCAAACCATTTCAGCAGAAAGTGAAACAAATATTGTTTGGAAAATCCAGTTTGGCCTATCTCATTGTGTGTCATTAATCGTCTTGACAGTTTTTCCAAGTACGGTGGATTTGTTATGAAATCCCCTCTACAACATCCCATCTCCCCTTCCTAACACCCCATCTTCCCCTCCAAAACCTAACTTCTCCTTCTCCCAACAATCTATCCCCTTCTCAACATCCCATCTTCACAACATCCCATCTTCCCGACGGCCGCCATCTTCCCAACACACATCCATCTCCCCCTGCCATCCCACATCTACTACTTTCCTTCCCACCAACCCCCTCTTCCCCTTCCCAACACACCCATCTCCCCCTTCCCACACCATCTTCCCCCTTCCAACACTATCTTAACCCTTTTCCACTCAACACCCCCTTCCCCTTTCCCACACCCCTCTACCTCTTTCCCTTCCAACACCCCTCTTCCCCTTTTCCCACACCCCTCTGCAACCTTCCCACACTCTCTTCCCCTTCCCCAACCCCCCATCTTCCCCTTCCAACACCCATCTTTACCCTTCCCAACACACATCTTCCCCTTCCCAACACCCACTTTCCCAAACCCACCTTCCCAACACCCATCTTCCCCCTTTCCCCATTTCCCCATAACCCCCATCTTTCCTCCTTCCCAACCCTCCCTCCCACTTTTTTTTCCCCCCCCACACCCTCCTCTCATCCCCCTTTTCCGCCCTTCCCCCTTCCCAAAATCCCCCTACCCCCCCCAACCTCACCTTTCCCCTTCCCACACCCTTCCTCCTTTCCAACATCCATCTTCCCAACACCCATCTTATTGCCCCCACCTTCTCCCTGTCCAATCCCCTCTAACCCCCTTCCCAATCCCACCTAACCCCCTTCCCAACACCCATCTTTCCCCTTCCAACACCCACTCTTCCCCTTCCCAACACCCATCTTCCAAGCCCTCATCTAATCATCCCCACTTCTTCTCCCCGTCCCAATCCCCCTCGTCCACTTCCCATCCCCCTCTTTCCCCCTTCCCCTGCCCAATCCCCTCTTCCCCTTCCTTACCCCCCAACTTACCCTTCCCAACCCTATCTTTCCCTTCCCACCCTATTTTTTCCCTTCTCACCCTCTCCCAAATTCTTTCCCCTTCCCATCCCTCCCATTTTTCCCCTTCCAATCCCTATCTTCCCCCCTTCAAATCCCTATTCTCCCCCTTCCCAACACTTCATCTCCCCATGCCAACGTCCTCATTTCCCCTTCCCAACTCCCATTTCTTCCCCCTCTCCCCCTCCCATGTCCCATCCTCCCCTCCCCCAAAATCCCATTTTTTCCTCTTCCCAACACCCTATCTTTTCCACATCCCAACACTCATCTCCCCTCCCCTTCCACACCTTATCTCCCCCCCCCCTTACACCCCATCCACATGTTTGCTTATAACACTTACAAGTACCCGCATATTCATTTATGTTTGGCGTGATGTTTTGGTTGTGTTTGGAAAATATATTTAATGAACGGAATTCTGCAAAGAATTCCTTAACTTCGGCAACTACAGTGTCAATCTTCTCTGCTGGGATCGCATAGTAAGTACAAAATTGCAAGTCTCCATTAGTTGTTTACTATTTTGTTGTTTGTTTTTGTTTTCTTTTCAATGATTTTTATTCTGGTGGTATATAACACCTATTTATTTAACATGTATTTGTACTATGTATACCCATGGGTATTGAGTTTCCGCTTGGTGATTTATAATTGGGGTAGATCTTCTGTTTGCTAAATGTTATCATTCATAAGTTCTCCAAGGTTGCACACCTCTAATTAACTTCCTATACTATACATGTGAAAACGCACCGTCAGGAAACTCTCATTTCTTCTTCCTATCGTGCGACTGTTACCTTAAATGTCCCCCCCCAGTTTGTTCTCAGAAATCTTGGTATTGACAGTCCCTGCCAAAGCATGGAAATTGCAAGGTTGACCAGCGTCCCTGGTGAGATTCGGCACCGATGAACGCACCCCCGGAAAATGCATAGCCTTGCTGTCGAGAGAGATACGTACGACTTCAGCCGAAAAAAATTAAAATAAAGTAATCAACACTTCGGATTTACACATGCCCTTTAAGTAAAACCTATGTATCTAGATCAAAATTACAGTCATCTTGGCCAAATCCGAGCCTATTTTTGGAGTCAACTTAGCGATGTGGCCCACTTGTCACGAAATTTTTTAACCAATGCAGCATTCGTGTTGGGGGGTAACTTAGAGGTGTGAAATCCCAAGGCGTTCAGTCTTTGTTTGTCTTTGTTGTAATATAGACCTCACTATGGTTTGTCTTGAATAATATTTTACATCCAAAAAGTGACATTATTGTGAGGTTTCAGAAAATGATTTCAGAATGGTTGTTGAGAATTATGTTTCTTCTGACAAATGTTTTCCGCTAATACCCCCAGGTCCCCCACTAAGAAGTCATAAGATATCTGAATACAAACCTTCAATTAAACCAAGTACATTCATTTAACAAATTGTAGCTCTTTATCTTAATAGGACTACACAATCTTCAATGTAATCAAAGGAGAACTCCAACTGTGAATTGGAGAGTTCTAATTGAAGTTATAACATACTGTCATCGCCTACCAACCTGGAGTCAGAGGATCAATTTACACACTGAGTTTACCCAGCTGAGTGGCCAGGCCTTTCAGTTCAGTCATCCAAACACAGGATCAATAGGGACAACCGCACCAATCCTTTTCTGTAGAGGTCAGTGGCCTGAAATGCTAATGACTTCACTATCCACCATAGAAATGCAATACTGCAGGCTGATGACTCTCAACCATTGCCTTTTAAGCATCACCTAAAACGGCTCCAAACAGCCAAACGACACCCCCGATTTCGGAATCGCTCCTGAATGTGTTGTGACTCAGATCCATCTCTACCCACTACCAAAATTTCATCAACATACAATAAAATTACGCCCTGATTAAAAAAACCCAACAACATCAAGTCCTCATTTCGTCATACATATACCCTAGCGTGTCTACACCCAGGGTGTACAGAACTGTCAATAGGCTACGAAAAAGAAAACCCTGTTTTTACGGGCGAGCGGACCGTTCAAGTAGGGTCGGTCGGTCGGAGGCAAATTTTTTCTTTTAGTTTTTTTTTTTCTTTTCTGGAGCTCAAACTTGGCCTAAAATAGCCCCCACAATTCTGAAAAAAATCCAGAGAAAAAATACAATTTTTCAAATTTTTCGAAAACAAATTTGCAACAATTGATATTTTGCTAAAAACAGGCTAATTATACATGATTTTGGCAGAAAAATAAAAATTCGTGGTCGACTCGGGCCCGTCAAACAGGGTTTTTTAGTTTCGTCGCTTAAAGGGATGAGCAGCGACTTGCTATCCGAAACCATCAAAGAAATTAATCAAAATTCTATTTATATTTTTGTTACGGCCATGGATATGCGAACATAGACCTGTAAGTGGTGGCTTGAATCTGTGTATTAAAGATAAGGCGCCAGTATTTTTTAGCTGTTCCGTAATTTCTATACCTTTTGTATCAAAATTCCAACTCGAGATCAAAAAAAAAGCCTGTCGGTGAATATCACAGACTTTCAGCGTGATCATACAGCTTTACCTCAAACACAAACCTTATTGATCTCTCTGTTTTATTTTGTACTGGTGTAAACACAAAAAAATCATTCTTCTTAGTGCAATATTTGAGATGCCAGTCGCGTATGTCACTTTACGGGAGACGGTAGGACAACTTTCCTCAAATACTCTTCATTTTTCACTATTGGTGGCTGTTTGTTTCAACATTAAGCAGTTATATTGAATTATGGGACACTTTAATCATTTAGAAAAATGCAATTTTTCCGTCCAGCCACATTTTTTTTATTCTGGTCGCTATCGCTACTATCCCTTTAATATTAGTTTTAAAGCAAAATATTCCCCTACCAAAAATGCACTAATACAGCACACACGCAAACACTTGCACAACAATGCACTAATCTAATATCTTCATATTGATAGGCAACAACCAATAATATTGCGTGTTAAATTTGCATATTAATAACCCGCCCCCCTTGAATAGAATAACATATATTCTATGATTCCTTGATAAACACCAAAGGTCATTGCATTTTTTATAAAAGGGGCACTTATTTTTTGTTCCATATAATTGAACATTTTTTTAAAAATACCTCGTCCTCGGACCGCTTTTGTCGCCTGCCTGTTGCGGTTTTCGAATGATAGGCCTCACATGAACCTTTGACCTTATAGTGACCTCCTGAGACCTCATAAACAAATGGGGATCCATTGTATATACTTAAAAGCCACGATTCAGTGAATTTGCTAAGTCATAAGATCGAAAAAATCGTCAAAATCAGTTTGTGCATGTCTGTAACAAGTACATGTATCCTAATCATAACCCTGCAATGATAAGACCAGAAGCAACCTAATAAGGACAAAATCGGAAATTTTTTAGTCATTACTGCTCGAACTGACACGTCGTACAAAACAACAAGTATTGAATGGCAATTTGTATCTCGGGAAAACTGTGCCGTTTTCTTCCTTTTTGTCATCTTCTTGAAAAAGGTAACTTATAGAATTCTACAGACTTATCCTTCGCTTTAAAGCTAGTCCTGCATATCTAGATTTTGACTCTGTCGGATAAATCATGATAGTGTCTTCAGTGTGGTCCATTTAGACATGTCTAATCAGGGAAAAACTGCCATTTTGTGGGGCCAAACTTTTCTCAACGGTTTTTATGTTCCGTACGTATACTCTTCCATCTTTCACAATAAGCGTGGGGGACCCACGAAATTTTTTCCCTAGAATTCCCAAGATGGGCGGTCAAATTACAATTGGTCCCCAATTACATATTACAGACATGGTATGTTGCAAATTGTCATTTTCCAGATTTTTTCCTTCCGGTGGTTTCTGATTCCTTGACGCTATGTCCCTAAAATCCCTCTGAAGCACTACTTATGATTTGTTCCTCAATCCAAGATGGCGGCCAAAATCCAAACTATGGAGATATTATTACTAATTTGAGCTATTCGGCCTATTAAATTCCCCTTTTATACTTTTTTCTGGCTGGATGTGTTACTCTTAACTCATACTCTATTTTCCCTGAGCTTCACCGGCTCCCTAATATTTAGTCTCAAATCCAAGATGGCCACCAAAATGGAAACCAAAATTATTTTACGTAGTTTTATAGTGGGTAATTAGAGCTTCCAATTACAAGTTAATTCACATGATCTCTCATCTTAAAGATAATATTTTCAAAATTCACTGGAACCCATCCGTTATAGGCGCTTGAATCCAAGATGGCGGCCAAAATTTCAATTGGCCGTCAACATTACATTAAATTCTAATACGTAACTTTGAAACCTGTTATTGCAGATTTTTTTCAGTGGTTCCTTGCTATCCCTTGACCTCAGTACTAAAGCTAGCTTAAGCATGCTCTGATTTAATCTCAAATTCAAGATGGCGGCCAAAATCCAAAGTAGCGAATAAAATTACGTGAACTATAACGGCCTATTAATTTTTTTCCATTTCAAACCTTTTTTTACTGGATGTGTTACTCTAATGTATACTCTATGTGCTGAGCTTACAGGCGCCCTAATATTTAGTCTAAATCCAGGATTGGCCCGCCAAATGGCCACCACAATTATCTTATTAACTTGTATAGTGTATTGGAGCTTTCTAAACATACCTAAAATGAACCTGACATGATTTATATGTAAGCTTATGGACATTTCTCATAATAGTATACCAAATATGCCTCTAGTGCCAAATAAACACACCCCCCATGTTTGTCACAACAAAAAATATTTTTGCAGCAAAAGAACTGGTGAATTAAATTTGATGAGGAATTAGGGTATTTTTGCCAGCCCATTTCAGATTTAAAAAACCGCCATATTGGTATTCACGACCCTATAATCCGATAGTGTTTTGATGGTTGTGTGAAGGATATAAAAAACAAAAAATTCTGTTAGATGAGAGATCTACTGAATTTACTGTAAATCGGAAGCTCAGTACCCCACCCACCTTAACTAATATAATTGTGGTGGCCATTTTGGCGGCCGCATGTTGGATTTGAGAATATAAATGAGGTAAAGCCTGTGAACTCAGGACATACGTATACATTCAGAATAAAAAAATCCTTCAACAAAAGTTTGTCTGGGAAAATTTAATAGGCATTATAGTTCACGTAATTTTATTAGCTAATTTGGATTTTGGCCGCCATCTCTTGAATTTGAGATGAAATCATTAGTAGTGCTTCAGCTGCTTTTAAGTACTTAGGTCAAGGATATCCGAACAACTGAAAAATCTGCAAATCACTTTTTTCCAAGTTTACTTATTTATGGTAATTATGTAATTTTTCCGGCCAATTGGAATTTTGGCCCCATCTTGGATTTCAAGCGCTATAAACGGATGGCGTTTTCAGTGGAATTTGAAGGATCCATCTTTAGGGATTGACCAATCTACTGATTAACTTGTAATCGGAGGCTCCCATGCACTATACAACTAAGTAAAATAAGTTTGGTACCCATTTGGTGGCCATCTTTGATTTGAACTAACTGATTAGGTAAAAAAAAAAAAGCCTGTTACCTCAGCAAATAGAGGTATAGTTCAGATAACCAGCCAGCCAGAAAAAGTATCAAAGGGGAACTTAATAGGCCGAATAGTTCAAATTAAGTAATTTTATCCACTAATTTGGATTTGGCCGCCATCTTGGATTTGAGATCAAATCACTGATTAGTGCTTCAGCTGGATTTTAAGGACATAGGTCAAGGATATCATAACCACCCGTAAAAATCTGAAAAATGACAATTTGCAACATACTTATTATTATTAATTAATTTTTAGTGACCAATTTTAATTTGGGCCGCCATTCTTGGATTCTAAAAAAAATTTCGGGTGTCCCCCAACTTATTGAAATAGTATGAGTTTAGGAACTAAAACTGTTGAGAAACGTTTTGACCCCAAAATGGCAGTTTTTCCCTGGATTAGACTTGTCTAATGTGAACGTAAGACTTTCATTGAAGTCAATTTTACATTTTCAGCTATGTTAACAACTTGACCTCACAAGTCTTACCTTGGTAATGCTGACCTCATCACAAATGGTGATGCCCCGGTGTCACCTTTGACCAATTTGGTTTAAATCCATCAAAGTATGTGGATATACAGGCAAATGTTCACCCTTGTTGGTACAACGTGATCCCGATGTGTCTTCCTGCCTTAAGGCAGGCGCACAAAATGCCAGCACCCTCTGCATAGCCTGCCCACTTTTAAAAATCACTTTTCAGGATTCAGAATCTGTATGCAGAATGTCCCGTTTATATTTGTAGGTTTTAACCTTTTTCGCAATTATGACGCCTGACAGCAGTGCAAAATAACATATGATTCATTGTAACCTTACTTCTTGTCTCCCTTGTGACGTTAGTCTTTTTGTCGCTCAATTCAGTGATCATGTAGTGGTAAAAATCAGCTATCATACTATAGTTGCAGTAATAATTTCTTGGCTAAGTTACTAGGTACGCCTGCTTCCCCACCAAAACGGTGCACCACTGGGTTGCACGTAGACGCAGTTCACGCAAAAAGCAACGCACATGTACGCCAGGGTCAAGAAATTATTACTCAAACTATAACTATAAGAAGTGAACAATACCAACCCAGTCAACCAATACTTACACACAGAGGCAACTCTGACGGGTGTGCTGTTACACACTTCTGGGGATCCTGCGGCCTACCAGGTGTGTCCAACATCTGTCGGAGGTCTTCGTCAGATTGAGGGGCTGGATTTGAACCTATGTTGCCTGCACAAAATTCTGGCACATGAGTCAGGTTTATTCCTTTGCCATCATTCCAAATATAGTAGGCTACCTATTATAGTGAAAGATGGATCAACAACATCAGATCAATACCCCAGGTACATCAACTGCACCATCACACTAAAATAGCACCTAAAAATTACAATAATTGAGGACTTAACATTCTCAGAATATGTCACACCAATGTTAAGTATGCTACACAGGGGTGGCGCCTGGGGGTGGCAAGGGGGATGGCTGCCCCCACCCCCTGAGAGTTTCAAAATTCAGGAAAAACAGGGGGTTTAAGAAATAAAGAAATTACATAATTTGAATGTGTCTCAAATTCAAGATGGCTATATTTTCATCAGGCAAACAACAATGTTACAACCTTTTGCCATCTATTTAGACATGGAGGTCTCAATTTTTTTTGTTCCGTTGATATTCTTCAACATTTTTTTATTCATTTCATGTGAAACTTAAACTTAAGTAGCGCAATGTTTCAAGCACTTGTTCGCCTTCGGGATCAAAATTTCAGCAGTTGAACTCGTCGATACGCAATGAGTACTTGCATTGGTGTGATGTTATCAGGGTATACTTACAATGCATTCTTGGAAACTGTTTAGTCCTCAATAGAGTTTAGTTGGTTTGTGTGGCTACAACAAATGTGTTTAGATTATAACAAGACTTCTAGCATTGTACTCTTTAAACTAAAATAAGAGTCTAGCCTTTAGATTATTTGGGACTAAACTAAAGAAATGTGGATGCTATTTCATATCCTGTAAGGTTTCAATGGAGTTTACTTGTAACCACAAGTAAAATGGCTACAGCTACAAATTCCATCCTATCATGAGTGAACTTGTTCAAGTTATCCTTTGTCTTTAGCAGCCCAGTGAGGAACAGGTTGCCATCATTTGTAGTGTCAGCACCATCCATACAATGGTTCCAGGCCCTAGCACTCCCAAAATAAGTGAACTGCAACCAGCACCAATCCACCAAAACCTTTATGTCCTTACAGGATAATTTTTAATTTAAGTATGTTTTAAAGGGGGATGGCCTGATTTAAGGATATGAAGTTTTCATCTTGATAGATTGGCCTTCACTCAAAAATCCCATCTGTAAAGTTTCGCGCCGATATTGCAATCAGTTTTGATGCTAGAGCTAAAAACATGATTTTGTAAGCCCCATAGAGTACTGTGTAAAATTAATATTGGTCGACCAAAAGGGAGCATATTTACGCTCATAACTTCTAAAATAAATATCCTTTGGCTGTAAGATTTCACAGGGTAAATGAGAAAAATAGTAGCTCTCTTCTGATACCGAAATGTTGACCACTTCCGGTTAATCTGGAGCTTCTGGGGACGAGGCCATTAGTGATCGGGCCATGGACCTTTAAAGATCTGAAAGAAAGAATATCTACTGCAATAAGATTGCCTTATTAGTAGAATTAACAAACAAATGTTGTCTAAGGAGGTCGCCATGTTTGGCATTGGTGACGTTGCTCGGCATTTGGTGACGTTGTATGACTTGAGAAGACAATAGACAAAAACAGGTGTCTTTGGAATGTCTAGAGTACTCCCGGAGTACTCCCGGTCATTAAATCCGATTATATAGTGTGTCCAGTAGAAAATCACTATTGATCGCTTAAAAACTGGGACGAATTCTTGAATAAGATATAACTGAAAAGGT